>CATIWJ010044674.1:0-10254 GCA_949640765.1 Croton laevigatus | reverse complement strand
CTGAGTAGGCGTTGCAAGGACTGGGGCAGATGAAGAAACTGCCAAAACCGAAGTGGAAGATGTATGCACCCCTTTTAGGGTCTTCAAACATGTTTCTTCAGCCATGAGTTCATTTACCACATCTTCAACAGATGGTAAGGGTTTACGATGCAAAATTCCCGAACGACAATTATCAAATTCAGGACGAAGACCCATTAAAAGTTGGACAAGACGGTCTTCATCCCTACACTTGACATAAGCATCACAAGATTGCAATTCAACTGATTCTGTCAATGCTAATCGATCCCAAAGAGCTGTCATTGCACAAAAATAATCCTGGATCCCCAAATCATTTTGTACTAAAGCACGAATTTCAGATTGTAACTGATATTTAACCGCAAAGTTATTTTGCACAAATAATCTTGACAAGTAATCCCAAATCTCTTTTGCAGTTTTAAATTTAGCTAATTGAATCCCAATTCTCTGTTCAACAGAATTATTAATCCAAGTGATAATTTTCGAGTTATTAGTCTCCCAAGTATGAAACAATTCAACATAATTTTCAGTTCCTAACTTAAAGCATGTAGCTTTTTCAGAAACATGATCTCACAGCCCTTTACCCTTCAAAAAATTAATCATCACATAACTCAAATACCCAAAATTTTTCCCATCTAAACGAACACCAATAGACTGCAACGAGTCATCACCCCCAGCCATTGCACAAAAATAGAAAGCACAAATTCAAGAGAAGCACGAAAAACACAAATTCAAGAGAGGCAGAAGAGAACCTGATTAACGAAGAAGATGATGGACAGCAATTCCTTTAAAAAATTGTCAGGGCTCCACCCCGAACCCCGGCAGTGGCGCGCTGCCCCCTGCAACCCTTAGCCAACTCACCGCGGATTGGATCCGCAATTGATTTCAAAGCTTTTATCAGCTTTAATACCATATTAGAGTTTATATAATCCATAAAAGAATGAAAAATATATTAAATATTTATATTAAATATTTAAACTCTTGTATATTAAAAATAACTAAAGGGAATGACCTTTATTTATAGTTACAATACAAAAGGAAATGTTATAAATTTTCAATATGGGATTAGTGTGCTAACAAGTACATACAATTAATACCACTGCAAGAGCATAAAACTCTAAAAAAAACCTAAAAAATAACCTTTAGTACGTAAATAAAACAGGAGAAAATTTGGATCCATGAACAAAGGAACAACTCTTTCCAAGGAAGGAGATATAAGAATAGAAAATAAAGGTTTAACTTGATTTCGAGGTAGGCTTGGAGTAAGAATTCCAAATAACTTGCTTGGTGCTAAAATGCACCTGTTGTCCAAAAGATAAGTCCGGGGTTGATCAAAATATCTACCTCTTCTTGAAGCTACTAAAATAATGAAGATGGGTTGGATTCCAAGTAGATTGGTCCAAAAATTTTCTATAATTGGGGATCAAGAAGCGGCCGGCTTGAAAGGAAAACTTACGAGGATAAAAGAAGGCTTGGTGGAAGAGGGAAGAGGCTTCAATAGAAGAAAGAGGAGGGAGGGAGCTGGCTTGAGTATGTTCAATTCAATGACCCTTTCACAATTCAATATTTATAATTATTCAACTGTTTTTTAACTATCTAATTGTTATATTCAAAGGTTCATTTCCAGCAAACAAATGATGCAAGGAGTGCCTAAATTTGACTCTGGTGGTGCTTTATTTGACAAATGCTTAAGTAAAATGAGGAAATTTGATGGTAGTTGCAGCTCCCTATATTGCACCTCGCTGAACTCCAAATATAGTTGTTTCGATCTTTACTTTTTCTGTTGTCAAATATGCATCCAATCTTATTATTTCGCCATTCTCACTCCTAAGAACCATGCTAATTTCCCAACCAATATTTCTGATGGTATTCAAAGCTACCACATCTATTTTTCTCATAATAAAAGCATCTTGGATACTAACATATGTTCGCTGATATGTTAAATAAAATAGAATATGTGAATATTGATGTGACCAAACACGTACCAGTAAATATTTAATTTTAAAAATATCTCTCCAATGTATTTATTCTGAATTTTCATACTTCTCTTATTTTCTTTTGGGTGATGCTATGTACTATGAGGTCATCCTTATATGCGGATGACCTCTTTTTTTATTTTTTATTTTTAAATAAAATTATAAATTATTTATATTTAATCGATATTAATTTTCGAGAATCACAATTTGCAAATTTAATTCTATTTTAAAAATATCACATAAAACAATTAGAACCGTTAACGGTTCTACTTATTTTATATGATATTTTTTTAAAACAGAATTAAATCTGTAAATTGCGACCCTCTAAAATTAATCTCAGAACTAAATACAAACAATTTATAATTTTATTTTCTAAAAAAAAGTTCAAAAATAATAAAAATTAAAAATCGTCTTTATATGTGAATGTTCGCATAAGAGAGTCACCCTTTTATTTTTCATTTTGAATCTACAATTTGATAAGGAACATTAGTAAATAACAATAAATATAGTTATTGTTTAACACATCCTCTAAAAATAAAAATTATGTTAAATAGTATCTATTTACCAACTTCAAATGGACATTGTTAGCAGAAATAATTTTGTAAAAAAATTCTATATGTGGCAATTGATTTACAAACATCACTCTATATTTGAGATGCTCTTAGAATCCCTAAATTACGCGAAATTAGGAGTTTTTTTTTCTTTTTTTCTTAATATGCTGTCTATTGAACATTATTATATTTTCAGTTTTCCAAATTAACTACGCTGGGATAGGCAAAGGAAAACCTAAATAAGCAGGCATCAATGTCTTTAAAGAACATTAATTTAATTATGCATATACACTAATTTATAAAATTTCAGTGCAAAGTGCGGCCAAATCTACAGTTGAATAGTTATGTCTTATTAATTAAAAATAATTATACTAATAAACAGGAAGCATGCAGTTGCAGAGCCCTTGAATTTAACGGCAAGAAAAGTACAAGTTGGTTTTAAAACTGGAGGCAAGGTGACATATTTACTAAAATAAAGATTAATGATAATAATTAGTGTTAGGCAAAGCTACTTAATTATTAATTAATGATGCAGGACCAGACTGCGAGTTCTTCAAGTGGTGAAAAATAAGAATTACAGTCTCATAACTCATAAACTAGTAGGTTTTTTTTTTTAATTAAAGAATAGTTAAAGCATATTAAGATCTTACAATCATGAAGAACTTCAGTCTTAAATTATTTTTTGGCTAAAAAGAAAAGTTTAACCACGAATAACCATGTAAAAACACAAAGTTTTTAAAAACTAAACCTAAAAACGTAATTATATCAAAATCCTTTCTAAAAGACCTAAATTACACTTATATACTAATAAAAACTAGGTTCACATTAATGTAATAAAAGTGCAATAATAAGTGTTCAAGTATTCTTACTACCAGCTGCCTAGATAACTTCAGTCCGCAACAACTGTTTTACTCCTTAGTTTTGCCCAATTGTAAGTCCTGATAGCGTTAAAAACATCTAAGGATCTTTCAGCTTCAAAATATTTCAATCATACTTTATATGCTTACTTTTTATCAAATTCAACAATCCCTAATCAAAATTAAAAAAAATTATATTTAAGCATAGTAAACATGAAATAAGTATAAAATTAGGGACCAAAAATACATTATATTTCCAAGCTGTCAAATCTCCTTATAAGAAGCCGCACTTAGAACGCATATTCATTATAAATGCCATAATGAAGTTGTTATTACTTATATGAGCAAGTCAGTCATTAATAATAATTAAACCAATATTAAACTTAATTGATTAATAACTGATTGAAAAGACACAATTTAGACTGCTCTCCATCTCTTCCTTTTTTTCAATAATAATAATTCCTCTCTTTTCTTCTTCCATAATTAGCAATGGAAGATGATAATAACCCTAATCATCATGATCATCAAGAACAAGAAGAAGATTCCAATATTGGACTTGGTCTTACACTTGGATTGGGTGGTGGTGGGGGTGGTTATGTACCCAAACGACAATACCCCACTAAGTCTGAGTTCTGTTTGGACCTGTCGTTTAATCTTTGCCCTAAAGAAGAAAAAGAGGTAGAAGGAGAAGAAGGGGAAGAAGAAGAAGAAGATGATGAAGAACGTCCAAATAATTATAAAAGAGTCCATTTGATGAACATTACTAATAATAATAATAGTTGCAGGAAAAAACTCAGACTCTCTAAAGACCAATCTGCTTTGCTTGAAGACAGTTTCAAATTACACAACACTCTTAATCTCGTACGTATAATTTTTATTTTTAATTGTGATTACTTCTACTTTTTATTTATTCTTTTGTTATTTTTCTCAGTTAATAAATTATACAATTATAATATGCTTTTGATTTGATTCTAATTCAGTAAGTGGGTTGCCATTGATTGATATTTTCATTTCTTCTATCAGAAATTTCTCAAAACTTACATATTCTATCAAATGAATATCCAACTTTTTTTTTTAATACAGATATCTTACATCTTTTATTTTTAATTCGTATCGAAGATTAAATTAAATGATCTGAAACTTATTCATATGATTATGATATAAACTCTCTACAAATACAGAAAAATTTATAATTTTGTTATTGGTATCTTTCTTTTATACGGAAAAAAAAAAAGCAAAGTCAAAAGTACGTACTTTGAACATTTTCTTTTTCTTTTGTTTTCCATTTAACAAACTTATTTTTAGTTTTCGAAATATGTATTGTTGTGTGATCAAAGGGAAACCTAAATAAACAAGCATCAATGAAATTTTAATGATGCATATATACGTTAAAATTTCAGTGCAAAGTGTGGTCAAATCTACAGTTAAATAATTTTATCGTTCTATATTAATTAGTGTTTATTTATTGATTTAATGATAATAATAAACAGGCTCAGAAGCATTCACTTGCAAAGCAATTGAATTTAACGGCAAGACAAGTAGAAGTTTGGTTTCAGAACAGGAGGGCAAGGTCACATTTTTTTACAATTTTTTTGAAAGAACAAAATAAAATAAAGATTAAAGATAATAATTAATCAATTAATTAATGATGCAGGACGAAGCTGAAGCAAACAGAAGTAGACTGTGAGTTCTTGAAAAAATGCTGCGAAAGTTTGAGTGATGAAAATACCAGATTGAAGAAAGAATTGCAAGAATTACAGTCCCTTAAACGTATTGGATCATCTTCATCATCTCATTCTCATTCTCAGTTATGTCTTCATCTTCCCATGTGTACTTCTTGCGACCAAACCACCTTCGGGCTTGGCCGTGCTCCTCCCCCTCATCGTCATCAATGACCGCCAACTTTTACTTTAATCATCTATCTTATTATTACTTTAATAATCATATTATGATATGTATAGGTAGCCAAATCTTAAGCAGACTTTTAGTTATAGCTTTTTGAGTTACTGTTGCCGCTTAATTGCCACCACTTCTAAGGATAGTCTATCTAGTTAATAATTAAAACTCATTTTGGTATGCCCACTCTCTTGTAATAAACAGAAATAATTATATACTAGTATTAAATAGTCCAATGAATATGAAACTTAGAGGGTGAGTATTTGGTTTTGGTTTCCATCTCTACGTTTTACAAATTCGAAATAAGCAAGTTCTGAATAGTTCTAATTTCAATTCGATTGCTCTAATTTTGATTACGAACTTATTTTTTGGTTCGAATCCTTTGGAATAATATTAATTTATAAAAATATAAAATGGTTTTTGTTATGCAAATATGTTTACCTTTTAGTTTTGAATTTTTTAAATATTTTAATTTGTATTTCTTATTTCTCTTATAAGGAAATTTTTAATATAGCTATTATTTATTAATGTAATACCAACTTAGGTAAAAGTAATGAGTTTATCATGTGTTTATAGAGTATTGAAATATGTATTATTAAGCATTTTAAACATGATGCCCAAAGTAAATTTATGAAGGCTCGGTTGAAAAGTTAGAAAAAGGAAATTCAAAGTTGGTAGCGGCCACAACCCTCCATCGTGCCTACAATTGCAAATAATGTTGAAATTGTCTAAAGAGTTTGGGGAAAATGATATGACGCACACACCTCACAAGTAATGAATGATAAATATGTCTAGAGGTGAAAGAATCTCACATCGGAAAGGAGTAGGGTCTTAATAAGATTTATAAGGCTGAGCAATCCTAACCTGTCAACTCGAGTTTTCAGGTGAGTTAGACCCAGATTCTTAACATGGTATCAGAGCATGCCCTCTCCATCGATGTCAGGACGATGGCCCGAAATGAATGATGATGGCCCGAAATGGGCTGCCCGTGGTGGGCCTCAATGAGAGAACATACGGACGCGTTGGCGTGCCTTCTTTCATTGTCCTTGGAAAAATTGTCCAGAGAGAATTATGAGAAGTCTTATTGTGTCTGCTGCCACCATGGACTACCAACAAGCTTTGTTTTCCAATGCCAAGAGTTTAAACATAGATCCCGTGAGACCTAGTTGCACCCGCAAGCAAAGCAAGTTACCTTGACTAGTCAACATATAGAGTGAGGTAATTACCGAATACCAAACATTATTATTATTAAAATAATTTGATATTGGTTACCAAATATTATTAATGTTTATGAATTTCAATAGGTGAATCAATAATTGATAATTTGATTATAATAATTGATTGTTTAGTATTATCGAAATATAACTAAACATACTAAGTCTTTTTCTTTGTGAGGTGTGCTTTTTATGTTTTAAGTAATTTTTATTTTTTATTTTTATTGTCCTTAAACTCTAAAAGGCAAAATACTGATGGCAATATAATATAATATAAGTGACAATACTTTTTTTTTAATCATCTCTGTTAGTTAAAAATAAAACGTTGTGTTTAATTTAGCTTTTGATTTTAAAAAAATATGGTCAAATAAATAGACAATAAACCATTGACTTATTGAAAATGTTTATAGAAAATGGATACATAAGTATATGTATTTTATATGATTACGGTTTAAAAAATTAGACAATTTAATATCTATTTTAATTAATATCTGTAATTTGAAATAAAAAATTTTATAAAAATAACATATAAAAAATCATATTTCTTTTCAAAAACATTTTTCCAAACAAAAGTTGATGTTCTTTTATGCGAGAAGAGTCGAGGAACATGGGTTTGAAAAGCGAACAAGAAAAATTTTAGACTACCACTGCTACTGCTATTATATAAAATTAAAATTAAAATTAAAAAAATGTTACATAACGTGCTAAATATTTTTTATTACTTTTTGAAGAGAAGTTAATGATGAGAATATCTAAACTAAATAATAACTAACTTTCACGTACTTTATTACGTTCTACATACGGTAGCTTAGCCGCCTTTGTCCCCATCCCACCCATTCTCCTCCCCCTCTACTCCACCAGTAGTTTTTAAAAATAAAATTCCTTTTTTTTTTTTTAAGACAAAGAAATGCTCAAATATATGATTAATGGTTTTATAAGTAAATTTTAAGAGTTGATTGAGTATTTCTCCTATTATATTATTAGTTTGGTTGTTTAAGTGAATTTCCGAAATAAATTAATAGTTGTTGTACAAATGGAATAATAGCAATTGGGTCATATTATATATTAATCAGCACTATTGTCAGCAATTGGACCGCTGAAGGTTTTATTTTACCCTCTACAATAGCTTTCTATTAAGTCAATTTTCTCCAGTCAAACTGACTCGGGACTAGGAAAAAGAAATATCAAGACAATAAAATGGTATGTACATAAAACTCAAAATTAAAACTCAAAAATCCTTCCACTCATTTTTAGCCATATTTGACATTAGTCAATGGTGAATGTAAACCAACAAAAGTTGACTTTTCTCAAAAAATTAAACTTTTTTTTAAAAAAATTTTCTAATTAAAAATAAAATATTATTTTAAATTACCAAATTTATTTATTTAAAATCAATAATTTAAATATGTATTATTTTAAATAAAGTAAAAAATTTAACGTAAATAAAAATTTAAAGGTACAATATTTTCTGACTAACGGTAAATTTATTTGAATGGAAAGAGCTTATAATTTGTATTCCAAATGACGGTTTATAGTATCAACCTCCATGACAAAAGTTTCTAATTCCTTTGTTAGCTTATCAAAGCTTCTTTTCAGCCAATTCGAGCTACACCCGAACTGTTTTCTTTCGCTTCATTTGAGTTCCTTCCTCATTTTCCAGCTTTTGAAGAAGATCTTTGAGGGAGGCTTAATTAATTGGTTTCTTGAAAACTAACACAGCTACTTTTGTTTCTCAACATTTTACTGGCGTTAGTTAACTTACGTGACCAAGGGTGGGTATTTTAGATACTAAAAACTAATTTAACATGGTTAATTTTAGAATACATATTAATAGAAAGACAAAAAAGTTTAATGATATTAATATATATAGATACAACAAAATTTATTTTACGGTTGTGCTAGTAGAATTTACTAATATTACCGTAATTATTTCATGAGTTTTAAATTTACTAAAGGATGAATGTTCCGGTATTAACAAATTTTACAGATATTTTATAAAACTGTGGGGCAAAATTATAATTTTTTCCAAATCTGTCTTTCTTGTTAAAGAAAAGAGGAAGCCATGGCCGCCCTTCACCTTTCACAATAATAAAATGTCTAACAAGTTGCTTTCTGTTGGGCGTCAGTTGGCGTCTTCTTGCTTAAAAATTTAAAATTCCATCCACTTACCAAAACCCTATTACTTATTTGAAATTATTGCATCTGCAATTAATTTTTTTAATTATGGTTTGCTTTTAAAAAGCCCACTTGTCTTTGTCCCTTTCGATCTTCCCTCCTTCCTCTCTTCTGCCATTATCAACAAAGTTTCTAATTTTATCTTATTACTAACTGACAAAACCACATACTATTTAAACAAAAAAAAAATTATCTTATATAATTAGAGATGTGAGTTGATTCATATTCGTCTTTGATATCACTTTCATGTATACATATATTATTTTTTTGAAACAAATGTGTATATATTATTTGAACACAAAAATTATCAGTTTTATTAAAAAATTGACGAACCAAATGGCTGATTCAATTGCTGCTAGAGTTAGCGTCTGTTTCTCCTTCTGATTTTATGGAGTAGAGCTCTATCTCTTCAAGTTTCGTTTCTGATGTATTAGCTTTTTTATGTGAGCTAATTAATAGTATTTTTCTCAAAAAGAAAATATTATTTTCCTTTGATTAATATAGAATTAATTTTAGAGCAAATGGTGGACCGGTAGTTATTGGTTATGTCCCCTATCAAAACTTTGATGCGTTGAATTTGATCTCACTAAAAAAAAAAAAAAGATTTGAAATTCAGCCAATTATATTTATTGGGTTCAATTAAAATTTTGAATTGAACCATCCAAAACTAGAATGGATGAGTGCACCCATCACCCTCAAGCCCTCAATCATCTAGATAAGGTAGGGCATCTCTTCTTTTATGAAACAAAACGAAATTACTGATTTAGTGAAATGTATAATGTTGATAACATTATCTTTTATAATACACCACAAATTATTGTAATTACAAATCTAATAATATATAAAGAATGAAATTTTTTACATCGAACTGAAAAAAAAAAAAGAAGAAGTTTTTAAGACTCAGACTCAAGTCTTGTAATACAAACTATATTCACTCTTTTTTTTTTTCCTTTAGTTATCCCCAAGATTTGAACCCAGGACCTTTTGGTCTTTGGTGACTTACCTCACCACCAGGACAACCCATTGGGTTACAAACTATATTCACTCTAGAACAATTAATAATAAATGTGCCAAATTTAATGTGGTTGGGAGCCGTGGTAAGCCCTTTGTCCTCAAGTCCTAACGGACTGAGTTCTCTATCCACATCCGGGTGCGTGAGTTTATATCTATGTTAAAAAAAAAAAAGTGCCAAATTCAATGTGAGATTAATTACTTGTGCATCTTAACACTCTCAACCTATTTTTCACATTTAAAATACATGTAATTTCAAATTGATTTTGTAATGATTCAATAAAAATCATATTTTAAGTGTGATTTCAATACAATTTTAGTTTTGAGTTAATGTGATTGATATATTACCCACAAATTAATACTACCTCCAGTTTTTTCAATTGTTTACGTTTCCGTTTTTGGCAAATTTTTTCAATTGTTTACGTTTTCTTTTTTGGTAAGTAGGTTTAATTATTTATTATTATTTCTGTATTTGTATTGGTTAAAAAGTAAGTGTTGTAAAGGGTTAATAATTGTTTATTATTATTTTGTATTGGTATTAGTGAAAAATAGGGTTGTA
>CATIWJ010044640.1:0-60008 GCA_949640765.1 Croton laevigatus | reverse complement strand
CTTGTAAATTGCACCTTTATGTTCATGAAACTCTCTGTTTGCTTTTAGTTATTTTTTTTCTTTCATGTTTTACCCTAATTAGATATTATAAGTTCAAGATTAATAATTAATTATATTTGTTATAAATGCAAAAGCTCATATCTTGGAACCAAAAAGCTCGGGCACAAACATATAACTTTGAATGATTTGAGAAGGAGCAGTGGACTAGTGAACAAAAAAAACTTGTTAACTTAAATAACATATGAACTGGACTTTGGTTTTCCAGAAAATGCAGCAGCAAGCGCATAAAAACAAGTTGGAAAAAAATATTAAATTTGAGAACTGATAAACATATGAAATCAAAGTAAACATATTAAATTCCTCAATCTTTGGTTTATCACCTTCTGAAGCTGCCAACAGTAATAAAATGTCCACTGGATATATATTTTCACTCAGCAGAGCTTCCATTTTGTCATATGATCCTTCCACCGCTAGCATTCCCATATAATTAAAGTGTTGCAATTTATTTTAATTAGAACATAATTAAGCCCTGATTCATTTTACTAATGGATAAAGAGAAAAAATGAAGATAAGAGAACTTACCTGTTCAACATCGTCTCTATCAAAATCATCACGACCTTGGCTTCCATAAATGCCAAACCCTTCAGCATCAACGCCACGGTTACCGAACCTAAGCCAACACTTTCAATCTGGTTCTCTCTCGCTCTGATTTCTGTTGTGAACCACTCGACCAAGACTTCCAATCGGCCTCCTTCTTCCCCGATCGATTTCGCCTCTGCTCCCTCTGGTCTCGTTCCCTTTTGTTCCTCTGTAAAATCTCAATCGACCTTGGCTTCCATAAATGCCAGCACCTTCAGCATCAACGCAGCATTTTGGTCTTTAGCTGGCCCACAAAACGCAACATTCAAGGCTTCACGCGCGCTCCGTTTTGTTGTAACACACGCACGTTTGACCCCGTTAAAAAAGGGCCTCGTATAAATCACGCATATAATTTAAGGGCCTTATATTATTATTACTTTGCCGAGAGGCCTCATGTAAAAAATAAATAAAGTTCGAGGGTGTAGTAATGCTTTTGGCCTCACTTATCCCAAGTTACACCAATTCTATCTAGAGGGACCATGTGATTAGAGGAAAATACCAAAATTAGTGTTTAATTTCAAAAGTACTAAAATTTTATAAAAGTCGTCATTTGTATTATTTTTATTAAAAAGTTGAAAATGTGTTAAAATTATTATATTTTTTAAAATTCATGCTAAAATTATAACCTTAGCCATTATTATTTTATCATTCAATTTTTACATAATTATTATAAGATACTGACATTTTGGATTATATTAATGAAATACTGTTTCAATTTTTTCTCTTTTGGATATATTTATGAAATATTTCCTTAAAATTGACAAAATTACTTATTTATTGAGCGGTGCAAAGTGTAGTGATATTATAGCAAAATTCAGTAATGAAATGGTAATATAAATTAAACCTGAGTAATTAAATTGTAAATTTTCATTTTGAAAAATATCTAAAAATAGTGCAAGTATATTAATAGTGGCTTACGTGAATTATTATTGGAACCGGAAGGATTATATCGATTGGATACACGTGTTATAAACCCATCTACTAAACGACAAAGTGTTGGGCATTTCCTTGTCGCCAACATACCGTTCAAAGACGGTTAAAATCAAGTGGTCTTACCCTTTTCTTAGGAAATTGATAAATGGGAATGGCTGATTCTTGATCATGGTTTAAAAAAGATTTGATTTTTTTTGTTTCCGAGATGGATGAAAATGGCGTTGACCTTGAGTACACTTTGGATGAGGCACTTGTTTCAGTTGGGTTTGGGAAATTTCAATTTCTTGTGCTTTTTTATGCTGGGTTTGGTTGGTTTGCTGAAGCTATGGAAATTATGATTCTTTCTTCTGTTGGAAAAGCAATTAAGCTAGAATGGGGACTTTCCTCAACCCAACAGAGCTTATTAACAAGTTTTGTGTTTGTGGGTATGGTGATTGGAGCTTATTCATGGGGACTTATTTCAGATAACTATGGAAGGAAGTAAGTTATTATTTTCCTTTAGTTTTTCTTCTGATATGGGTTTATTTTCACATCCTTGATCCTTCAAATTAGAGATAGAATTAATATGTTATTTATTTATTTATTTTTAAATTTAAGTTGCTAAGATATGAACTTGTATAGCTTTAGATGTAGCTCTTGACTGTAAAATTCAAAACTTGGAAATATGTAGCTTTAGATGTAAAATGCTTTTTTGCTTTTACTAGTTGGGAGAATTTTGGGGCAGTAACTATTGCAAATGAACAAGGTAATTGCCTAAAATCTCATGTTTTCTATGATTGTGTTATGTTTTTATAGGATTCTAAAAATTAACTAGTCCTGTTAGTGTCAAATTTTGTAAATTTTTCTATTCTAAGCAGGCATGTTCCATTATAAAATGGATTAGGTTAAGTCTCTGCTGAAAATTATTACAGGGAATATGATTTTAGACAATGTTTGGTAAGCCGTAATCCAATGTTTATCATGACTATAACATTGCGTTATGGCTTACCAAACATTGTCATAACATTTGGTATAATGAAGTAACTGAAGTGAAAGAAGTCAGTTTATGTTATGTAACCTATGGAGTCTTGAATTCCTTGTCTCTAGTATAAACCAATATGCATTTCCATAATCAGATGAACACATAAAACCCTTTGACTAGTGATGTAGAAATCCAACTGTAGTTGTTTTTTAATGCTTCCATGTATAGATGTTTTCAGGTGTGTTGGACAGTAAATTCCAATCAGAGTAAGTGCACGAATTTATGTGGAATCTTGTGAATTTTTTTATTCCAGGATGGGACTTCTAGGCTCAATTATGCTAACTAGTGGAGCAGCATTATCAAGCGCGTTCTCTCCAAATTATATATCTTTGTTGATTCTTCGTTCTTTAGATGGAGTTGGTGTAAGTGGTGGTGGACCTGTATTCGCATCTTGGTTTCTAGAGTTTGTTCCTGCTTCAAATAGAGGCATGTGGATGGTTGTCTTCTCAACTTTTTGGAATTTTGGAACAATTTTCCAGTCGTTACTTGCATGGGTATGTTCTTTTTTGTCAACAATTTAATTTTTCTCAAAATATAGTTGTTCTTCACTTTGATGTATTTAAAATGTATTCCTATTCAATATCGTTTGGAAAGATAGAATTCAACATGATACCAACAAGTATTGTTATGAGTAGTTTGCTTTTTCACCTTCTTGACTCTTTTTTATTTTTCTCAAACCAAAAAAAAGGTTGACTGTTCAATCCATGTAGATAGGTAAAATGCCTGCTAGGATTTGGGAGCACTTACTTGTGTTGAATTCAGAAAAATAGTATTGGCGCCATTTTCTCTGCTGTTTGTGGAAAGAAGTTTAATTTATTTTGAGCATTACTGTTCACTGCAAAAATTTCATTAAAGCTTAACACAAGTTTTTATCAATTTGGAACCTCCTGATAGAAATGCTGAGCAAGCTAAATCTGGCCCAAGCTCTTCTTGTTTGGCATTGTTCTTAATAACACCTCCAATCTTCATAGATGCTTTTAGTTTTTGACTTAAATTGGTGGTAAAAAACCCCAACATTTTGGACTTCAGATATTTTCATATCATAAATTTTGCAGATTGTGATGCCGAGTTTGGGTTGGAGGTGGTTACTTGGATTATCTTCTCTGCCAGCAATTGCTTTACTTCTCTCTTATTCTCTTGTTCCAGAGTCTCCAAGATATCTATGCACAAAAGGCAGAACAAGTGATGCGCATAAAATTCTCGAGAAAATAGCATCAGTCAACCAATCAAAACTCCCACTTGGGAAGCTTGTTTCTGATAATATTACAGCCAGACTAGATGAACAAGCTTCCTCATCAAGCCATAAACCGCTACTTTCCCCAGCCAGAGAAAAAATTTTGAATGTTGAATCGGGAGGCTTCTCAGCTTTTCTTATGCTTTTCTCACCGAAATTGATACGAATAACATTTCTTGTATGGGTGTTGTACTTTGGGAATTCATTTTCATATTATGGCATTGTGTTGCTGATCTCAGAGCTAAGTGGTGACCAAAGCAAGTGTCACTCAGCTACGTTGCATTTTGAACATTTCCAAGATAATAGCATCTACATAAATTTATTCATCACCAGTTTGGCAGGTGCTGCATCTAATCTTTTCTCTTATTTCTTTTATTTTACTTGGCATATTTAGTACTTACCTGTTACTTGAAAATCATCTTGCAGAGCTTCCCCC
This sequence comes from Croton laevigatus, assembly GCA_949640765.1. Lineage (NCBI taxonomy): Eukaryota > Viridiplantae > Streptophyta > Magnoliopsida > Malpighiales > Euphorbiaceae > Croton > Croton laevigatus. The sequence continues at coordinate 55,745 of CATIWJ010044640.1, read as the reverse complement.
GCTTCTTTTATCTGCAATTATCCTGGATAGAGTTGGTCGCAAGCTCTCATTGACAGTCATGTTTGTCCTGGCCTTTGTTTTCCTTCTGCCGCTAGTTTCCTATCAGCCATCAATGTGGAGAATACCATTGTTATTTGGAGCTCGCATGTGTACCAGTGGAATCTTTACAGTTGCATGCATATATTGCCCAGAGGTACGTTCTTTGAACTTCTGCTCCTTTTTCATCATACCATTTTCTTCTCCAATTTTAGCTAAAGTTGCATGTTGGTTCATTTTCCACCTCTATAATTTGGAAGAGCTTATTATTTAATTCTTTCCAACAAAGTTATCAAATCGCTTTCTAATTTGACCTCTAAACTTGAATTGCATAGTTTTCTTTTTGTACTTGGAAAATTTTAAACTGGAAGAGGCTTTTCAAATTTGACTCCAGCTTTACAACTATCAAGCAGCCACCTGATGGCACCATTGAATGGCTGTTGAATGTCATTTTACGGCGTAAACAAAGCTTTTACTATTGGATAGCTTATATAACAAATGCACCTGAACCTTCTTGCATCATTTCCTGTTTCTATCTCAATTGTGCAAGATTGAAACATTTTTCAATTACCTTTATTCAGCTATATCCAACCTCAGTGAGGACAACCGGGTCTGGTGTTGCAAGTGCCATGGGGAAGATAGGCGGAACGGTATGCCCTCTTGTGGCAGTAGGATTAGTAAGCAGCTGCTACATTCAGGAAGCCATAATTCTATTCGAGGTTGTACTAGCTATTTCAGCAATTACTGTCATGTTCTTCCCATTTGAAACCAAAGGACGCAGTTTGACTGATACTGTTGCGAGTTTTGTTTCCAAACAAATTCTTGATCCTTGATACACATCATGGGCTTCCCAGTTTTGGTAAAGGGATATGATAAATGCAGTCAGGAAGAAGAATCACACCATAAATTCTCTTCTATTGAATGTATGTCTCATTCACAGTAAAATCTGCGATTTTAATCCTCAATCTATTGGTCACTGTTAGAGCAATTTGATTTGGAGGATTTTTTAAGGATCTTATATACCAGATCTAAGAGGTTTTTTCACAATCTTCTTTGTTAGAAGGACCATCAGTTGAGATTATTGCTGTAGCATTTTTTTTTTTTCCTAAATCAAGTGTATCATAAATTGGTGTATAAATGTTTAGCTTATGAATATAGTAGGGAGATCAGTGATTTTTTTTTTTTTTAAAGTTATAGGAGAGGAAGAACTTGTGAATCGAACCAAAAGCCAGAACCCATAAGTGATTTGAAAGTCTCATTTGGAATGGGGTAGCACAGATGGTGAGGATATTGGATGTGTAGACAGGCCATCCGGGTTTAACTCCATATTTTGCAATAAAAATTCTCCCTTTGCGTATGTAAATGTCTATAAAAAAAATGATTTGAAAGTCTTGTTATTTTTTATTGTTTCTTTTTCTATTTCACATGTTTATATTTAAAAATATTTGTATATATGTAAAAAAAAACTTAAATATCTTACAAGTATAAGAAAAAAAACTATCTTTCAAAACTTTCCAAAAGTAAAATTTACTACAGTTGAGCAAAGCTATTTGGTATTATGCTTATGTGTGATCTGATCAGTTTTTTCTTTTTTCCTTCTTTTTTCTCCAAAGATCAGTTTTTTCACTTTCCTTCAAAATTTAAAAGCCATATATTTTATTTTTGGATAATATTATTTACAGAGCAGATATTGTTAATGTCAGAGCAAATAATTGTTAAAAGCAAAATTGTTTTTTCTTTGTTAATTAGCTACGCAACTTATAATGAAGACAATTTTGTCCAAAATTAGATATGTGCTCTGGCATTAATAATATATGCTCTGAAAATAATATTAACCTTATTTTTTTTTTGTTATTTTATTATTATATCTTACGAGAAAACAATTTCATAATGCATAGTTCATTTTTCTTTTTGAGTTTTTGTTTAGAAAAAAAAAAAAGAAAAATTTTAAAATTTTCCTCTAATTTAGGCAATTAAATTTAAAATCAAAGTTAAAATATATGATGAAAATGGGAATAAATTATTAAATTAGATAAAATTTGAAATTATCAAAATAATACTATCTAATAGCATTCCAGATTGAGCTAAAAGGAAAGGATCAGATAAATAAACTGTACTGAACTACGGGGCTGTCTCATTACCACAGTACCATTGCTATCTCACAGCCAAAACTCCTGAAGGTTATATAGGTAATTTCACAAAACAGCTTATCCGTTTATACCTGTAAACCGTTGCCATATCGTCTCAGCAGCTCTTCCTTTGAGCTTCACTGTCCAAAGAACAATAACAATACCATCTTTATCTGTTTTTTTTACTTTTTTTTTTCTGGGCAATGGGTTTCTGGGTCCTTTGAGAAATTTCCTTTCTTGGATCTTATTGGAAGTGATTTTGGAGTTCTCTGCATAGAAAAGTTCAAATTTTTGGTGATATTTATTTATATATAATGCTTTTGATGGTTGTATTTGCAAGTAGTAAGCAGCTTGATGCGTTGTCTTGTGTAATTTGTAATGTTTTATTACTATTATTGTCTTGAGAAGCCAAAAAATGGTGGCTTGTTTACATGTTGTTCTTAATGAGCTCTTCAATTGTATTATGCAACAATTTAGTGTTTATTGATCAAAACCCACATAGGAAAGATTTATTTTCTTGCAATTCCTCCAAATTTTTGTTTCAATTGAATTGTAAAAGGAAGAGAATTTGTTATTTTGTTCCAAATGCTAAGAAAAATAGCAAAAGCCATTCGAAGAAAAGAAGTTGGTGGCAAAGGTTCTTTTTTGACGATGATGGTAATTGGCTTTTTTTAAAAGATGATGATATGCATGACATTGAGGATGAGTTATCAGAGAGTTCTAGTGATGATGATTTGTCTGAGGATGAGAAGTTCGAAGCATGGAAAAGAAGAGCTGAGGCCATTGTAGAGTTGAGGGAAGCACAAGAGGATATGTTGAATGAGGAAAGCAAAAGATGGGAGGATTGGATTGTGGATGGTACTAATGATCATAATGTGAATGGTTCTTGGTGGAGTCAAGATTTGGATGGTGGTAATGGTGCTGTGAATGAGGTGCGGTCAGATCCTAGTGACATGGTTCCACAGAAAGGGCTTGTTGATTCAGTTAGGGATTTGGTTCTTGGTAAGGAAGAAGAGGATTTATTATATGAAGATCGCATTTTTCGCTTTGCCTCTTTAAATTCGGTATGTTTTAGTTTTAGCTTCAATTTACCTTGCTTACATTGCATTTGGCTGTTGAATGGTTATGAAGTCTTTATATGCACTCTTTTTCAATGTATCATATCATCCATGTAGGCCTATATAATATCCTTGGGGTCCTTGCATTTGACTGGAGGCAGTGGTCTGGAATGATTTTATGTAAATTGATAAAATCTCTTGATGTCAAACCTTAGTTACTAATTAGTTGGTTGATAATTGAAGAAGTATTCAAGAAATCATGGTATAAACTAGAACTGACGTGTAGCCATAATGACCCTTTGCATGATATACACTTAGTTTGCTAGAGCTGATGTGCATCTCTCGCGCACTCCCAATTGATGGCAAGAGAAGATCAGTAGTGCTAATTGTGTTGGGCCATAGTAAATGGTTATATGATCTCTAGCTGACGACGTGTTTTCTTGTTCAATGTTGTTTGAAATATTGCTAAATATATTTAGAGCATGATTAGTACAATATCAGTTGTTGTTATGTAGAAGTCCAAAATGTGCTGCTTAGGATTAAGCTAATGATTTTAGAAGCACACTGGCAACAATTGAAGAGAGAATTTCTACGTCATTGTGATCTGTTGCGTATTACTGAATATCTACTTGCTTTCTACTCTAATATGTTTGCATTCAACGGGTTTTTCCTTGTGGAAAAGTATAACATTTGCATCAATATTTATGAACAAAAGGATTGCACAAAATGAATACTGATAAGATCAAGTTCCCAACATGAATCAAACAAAATCTGCTTTGCTTAGCCAAAATGCCCCATATTGTGAGATATTCGAGAATTATAGGATTGAATTGTTTATCATGGGCCACCAAAACTTAAGTAAATAAATAAAAGAGAAGTAACATAATGGATCATTACTGGATGCTTTGGCATTTGCTACATTTGACTTTGCTTAAGCTTTATTATCACACGTCCTTTCATACCCATATCTTCAAATCCATGGTGTACATAGTTATCCTTGTTTGTTTAGTGCAATGAGCCAATGACTATAGAAACAGCTCGAGCTGGTCCTGTTGGATGGTGGGCCTTAATTACATGCCTAGTTGCACAAGTTTTAAAATTTTGTTTCTCTATACTTTGTCAAGAAACCTGCATTATTATTTCATATTGTGCTTTTCTTCTTATAAATTTATGTTTTGACACCCTTGACACATTCATCCTTGTTGCAGGCTAAATTTCTTGCAGTACTGGTATTGATTCCTTGGGTACTAGACTTCGCCGTTCACGACTATGTACTCATGCCCTTTCTTGACAGGTGATGATTAGTACATACTGGTCTTGCAATTACATTAAAAGTTTCCTGTCAACCTCCTCATCTTTGCCCCGTAAGGCAGGAGAAAATGTTCTTTTATAAGCAGATTAGAAATTCATAGTTTATGATCTTTGTTTGGAGGATGATTGATTTGTTGCATTTTTGTTCTTTTCAACCCTATCATTTTGTTTCTTTTCTTTCTCTCTTCTGTTGTATTTAGAGACCCTGATCTTTCTATCAGGTGTTTTGACATCCATGTTTTTCAGCTCATTTAATTTTGGGTTTTCTTTTCTCTTTGCTCCTACTCCTTGAATGCAGTTAATTTTCTGTGCAAGTGTATTATACACCAGTTATTACTTGAGGATTTATTAAATCTTTAATGACATGTGAGTGTATTTTTGGAGTTCTGAATTTCTGAACAAAACCAGTAACTCTATGCCCGTTCACAGGTATGTGAAGAAAGTGCCTCTTGCAGCACAGGTTTTTGATGTGAGAAAAACCCAAAAACTTCAAATGGTTAAAGAACTAAACACTGAGAAAGCAAGATTGCGGTTTGAAGTAGAGATCGGTAAATCTCCTCCTCTTTCAGATGAGGAAACATGGTGGGAGCTACGGCATAAAGCGTAAGAATAGTGCTACTTTTGCTCGTTTATGCAATTAATGCTATGATGCTATATATCCTGTTACTTCACTAAATTATCTGCAAATTAGATACTCCCTCCGCTCACCACTTTATATAGGGAAACCTAGTTTTTCACAAATACTAAGAAAGTATTTTAACTAATATATTTTGTCAATGTGTTCCAAGTATACCAATATTGAAGTCTTGGAAGTGACTTTCGTAATTCTAGGGGTATATTTGGAATAAATTAGTAAAAGATGTTAGTTAAATTTTTCCCTTAGTATTTGCAAAAAAAATACATGTGCCTATATAAAGTGAAAAGAGGGGGTAATATTTTTGTAAAAATTAATGATATGACATGCCTGAAAACCACATAGAGTAAATGTAATTTATTTCACTGGAGAGAGAGCAGAAGTGTTCAACATTCTGAAATTTGACCTCTTCGAAAGAGTTCATATTTCAATTTGGTTATCATTTCGGTCACATCAAAATATTTGGTTTGTTTGAAAATTCTATGTCTGATAGAGACGAGTAAATGATATTCCATAATCATTGGAGAAAGAATCTTTATAAGCTCCTGGCTTTTTTACTTCAACAGGTTAGAGTTACGGGATGAGTGGAGATTAGAAAACCGGAAAGCATTTGCCAATATATGGTCAGACATGGTATTTGGGGTCTCATTGTTCATTCTTTTATACTTCAATCAGAGTAAAGTAAGCTACAAATCCCCCTCTTTGCATAATGCTACAAGTAGTTTTGATTCTCATAATTAAATATAAATACAAGTAGATCATTTCTTTGGAACCTGCATTTAAATTTTGCAGTGTCTTAACTATTGTCTTTCTCCTTATCTCAATCTTGCAGGTAGCTTTGCTGAAATTTACTGGATATAAGATACTAAATAATATGACTGATACTGGGAAGGCATTCCTAATTATACTTATTACAGACATTTTTTTAGGGTAATATTTTCTGCTTTTGACTCTCTTTATTGTGTTTTCCTTTGCATATTTATTCACTTTACTTGAAGTTGTTGTATTTGCATAGCATGATGTTAACTCAATTCTGAGGGGGTCTTTGACATTACTTGTGTTGTTCTCCTTTGACTTTTAGAAAACACTTACAAATAAGTACTAGCATTTTGTTGCTTTTATAAAAACAACTTAAAAACCGAAAAAAAAGTCCTGACAAACATGTAAATGATTAGCTTTTAAGTTAAAAAACGCTTAAAATATGCTTTTATGCAATGCCAAACACCCTCGGATTCTATAATTTTACATTTTTTGTTCTGCATTTTGAATTACTTTCCTAAACTGCATTTAAGTATTTCCCCCTTCATGAGTGTTCACTTTCTTCCTCAATATATGTGTCTGCGTGCACGCTTGCATATTACTTGATTGATTTTTATGCAAAAGGTGAAAAAAATAATCTAAGCAATCTTGAGTCATGAGATAACCTTCATTTGTGTTTATAATGCCTTCTTTTTTCGTGGAAAATCCTCCTCCACTTGCAGGTATCATTCTGAATCTGGTTGGCAAACCTTAGTGGAGATACTTGTTGAGCACTATGGGCTTGAAGTAGATCAATCTGCAATTACCATTTTCATTTGCTTGGTTCCAGTTGTTATGGATGCATGTGTGAAGCTTTGGGTATGTTCTACACTCTTTCTTGCTCTTTTTCTTCTTTCTTTTGTTTATGGCTGATGGTACCCATCAAAATCTAGTGTCAAAGAGGCTGCATTTTGTAAATAAGTTGTTTTATAAGATACTAGCTTAAAAATAAGCTAACATAATATATAAGGACGAATAATTATTTTTCTCGTTTAATTATTTGGTGCTTTCAGGGACTAAAAAGTAGTCTTATTATTTGAACAAATACTATAAATCTTATTTATTGTGTTTGTATTTCATTTGCAGCTGTTTAAATTCCTTCCAAGGTTATCTCCAAAGGTGTCAAACATATTCCGCGAAATGAAGAGGCACTAGTGCTCGGATTCTTTCCTCTTTTCTGGTCAGTCTTAGAGAAAATACCGGCGAGATATGTGTTCTTGCAATTTTTTATATTTAACTTTTCTTTCAGTCATCTTCTGTATAGAGGTATATATATATATTTGGTGTTGTATGCATCAAAATGAAAAATTAAAATATGGTTTTATAAACCTCAGAAAATGGAGCTGAGGCTAGGCCATACTTGGACACAGGAGTTCATATATACATTGTCATTCAAAATAAAATCTCATCATTCTTTTTTAATGTTTGAGATTAAGGCTTAATTATTGCGTATCAAAATAAAATACACAATAAAATGGTTTAATTTAATCTATTTGTTATATTATTTACATGCAGAGACTATATAGCTTTAGGACTGTAGATTAGCCTGTGCAAGCAGAACAACTCTCGGGATTAAACCCATGACACATAGCTTATTTTTAATAAGTTTTTCCACTAAGTCACTCTTGGAATACATGTTATTTATTCATTCTAATGATACATATCCTAATCTCTATAGGGCTTTATGCCTAATTTTAATATTTCACACAAAGCCTCTCAAATTTATTAGACGTCCCTGCATAGCTTGACAAACATTTGAGTAGGACATGCTCCAAAACTAGGCTGATCAAATTTGTCAAATGCCCTAGGGTACCCATAGGAGTTTTTGGCCCCGTGAGGTTCTAGCAAGTTATTCTGAGTCCTGACCTCTCTATGATCACGTGTCCTTGAGGTGTCACAGCTAAATATCGAGGGGGTTATCTCAGCCAAAAAGGCTCTATATGAGCGTATCCTTGTGGTGTCACAGCTGAATATCGAGGGGGTTACCTCAGCCAAAAAGGCTCTATATGGGCGTATCCTTGTGGTGTCACGGCTGAATATCGAGGGGATTATATCAACCAAAAAGGCTCTATATGGGCAAGAACTCAGGAAGCCGAAACCCCACCCGCGAAGAAGTGTTAATTTTGGGTCTCTGATTGAATAGCTTATACATTCAGCTGGAAGGCAAGAACAGGGTGAAACTCTAGTACTGACGACTCATGTGGCTAGCCACCCTAAGTCGTGATTCAGGACTCCGATCCCTAATTAATTATTCAATTTTTGTTTAATTTGTCTTGTTTCATTTCATTGAATACAAATGTGGTGGTACCGATTATATGTCTATATAGTATATGTATTATTATATGTATCAATCTATCTATAGTATATATACTATAATAATATACTATATGCTAAAAAAAAATCCTATAATAATATACTATAATCTATCTATCTATCTATAATAATATACTATAATCTATCTTTTTTTTTTTTTTAACAAGATCATTATACTATAATCTATCTATAGTATATATACTATAATAAATGTGAGAAGGGGTAATGTGATTTTAGTGTAACTAAAATATTCTTACAATCATTTATTCTTTAGGGATAAAATTATATAACTTACATAATAATTATTTATAACTAATACGTATTATTAGAACTCTAATTTAATATTAATGCTATCACTGTTCTCAAATATAAGCGGTTTTCCATTTTTAAGAAAGCTTAATTTCTCACTTTTAAAATTAATTTCAAATTAAATTAACAGTAGTACTCTTAACTTAAGGAAACAACATTTGTTATTTGTTATTTCAACATTTCTAATTAAATTTCCATTTTTACAATCATTTGTTCTTTTAATCATCATTTATATTTTTATTTGTCTTTTTTTTATTAATATTTATTTTTTCAATTTTGGAAGGAAATAACAAAGATATGGAATGCATCAATTTTATTTAAAGATTTTTATAGATTTAATTGTATTATTTAGTATTTTTTTATAAGTGATATATTATGTAATTATTTGTAACATAAAATATGATATTAAATTTAGCAAGATTATAATATAAATTAAAAATTTTTAAATTTTATTACAAAATTAAAAATTATATTTTATAGAATGATAAATTAATTTTTTAATTGAAATGTGTTGTCAAATTTTAGTTATTAAAATTTTTAATTATTTATTGTAGGGGTGTACAATTGCGGTTCGGTTCACCGAACCGAACCGAAAAATCGGAATTTGTTCAAAGCCGAATTGAAATTTTGTAAACCGAAAATCGAACCGAAATTCGGTTTAAACCGAATTTTTGGTTTCGGTTTAAATTCGGTTTTAACTGAATTTTATATGTAAAAAAATTCGGTTTCTACAATTTAACGAATCGAAAACCGAACCAAAAATTCGGTTTATACTATTTGACGAACTGAAAATTCGGTTAACCGATTATTTCATTCGGTTTCGGTTCAGAAACCGAATATCGGTTCGGTTTGTACACCCTTAATTTATTGTGTGGTTTTAATTAATATTAATTTTTAAAGTATCTATAGGATGGAGAGTGTATAATATACTCTCTAGATGAGAATGCAATTTTTTTTTTTAGCTTAATATAAGCAAAATAGCTAGTTTTGTCACAATTTGTTAAAATGGTAGCTAAATTTGTTGTTAAAAGAGTTGCTAGTTTTATTTTTTTTTTTCCTTAAAATAGCTAATTTTATTAAAATTTGTTAAAAAGATAGCTACTTTTATTAAAATTTATTTAAAAAGTAAAGTAACTAATTTTATCAGATGTACTAACTTAAAATACTCAAAGGGACTTGTTCTAAAATGGGCTTATATTTGGTGACCATATATGTATATATATGGTGACCAAGGTAGTAATATGCAAAAAACTTAATAATTGAATAAAGGTTATGGGTAATGTCATGTGCTATTAATGGGAGGTCAATGACACAATCAATTTCTTTCCTAGTACTGCTTGAAACGTTGGACAACATTTTTATATTTTATTTTTTCATTAAAATAATTGATTAATAAAAAATTATTTAAAGGTGAAAAGATTATAATTATAAACTAAATTTAGTATAACTAAATTAATGTATTTCTATTTTAATATAGATAAATGTAAAGTATTGCTAATATTCATGTTAAAAATAATTAATTCGATCAAAAAGAAAAATTACCTCAAATGTTAATGCACCTCTTTAATCTGATATCAAAAGTTCGAATTCTACTAGAAACGCGAATGAAATGAGTAATAGACATGCATATAATAAAAATACATTTGTTACACATTAATAATAGGTGATTATTATACTTACTCTGCATGACCATACTCTTATAAAAAGTGATTGGATAACACACGTCATAAGTATTTTACCTTTAATTTTATGGAAGCCAATAAAAAATATTCCAAAGTCACATTGAAATGAGTACCAAACATGCATACAATAAAATACAATTGTTACCCATTAATAATATATGGACTACACTGCAGGTCTAACATATGTTCTCGCATTTTACTTTTAATTTTACCACAATGGATGTGTATGAAAGGTGCGTGAAATAAGTAACAGACATGTATTCAATAAAACCACAGTTGTTACCCATTAATAACAAGTGACTATTAACTCAAGGGGTTAGCCTAGTGGTGAGGTAAGTCACCAAAGGCTAAAAGGTCCTGAGATCAAACCTTGGGGGTAACTAAAGGCAAAAAAAAAGAAGTGACTATTATTTTTTTTTTTTAAAAACCAAAGATACAAGTGACTATTATACTTACTCTACATGCAATCCAGTCATTTGAAACATACATTTATAATAACTAGCTGTCTAACATATATCACGGGTATTTTATCTTAATTTTACCTCCATGAAAGCTAATGCAAAAGGTTTGTTGAATCCATTATATCTATTAACAATAAGTGACGATTACATGAACGTTAGTACAAAAAATTTGTTGAATTCATTATATCTATTAACAACAGGTGACGATTGCACATTCTCTGCATGTAATTCAGCCGTTCGAAATATACACTTATAATAACTAGCCGTCAAACATATGTCACGGGCATTTTACCTTAATTTTATGATGATGAAAATTAGTACAAAAGGTTTGTTGAAGCCATTATATCTATTAACAATAAGTGACGATTGCACCTTCTCTGTATGTAATTCAGCTGTTTCAACTACACCCCTTTAAAATTAGCTATCTAAAACTTGTAATTTTTTTCACAAAACCTTTTTCACAATCATTGTGAAGTTTTATTTTATACTGTATTAATTAATTTTGCATATGATAAAAATGGTTAACAATAACAACATTAAATAAAGCGGATTTTCTTTTGTCAAAATGATGGTCATTTCGTTTTTTACATCTTTTGGAAGAAGTGGTTAATGATCCATCTATCTAAGGTTCGTCAACTACTGAGATACAAATCCAATATATCTTATGTATCATATCAAATCTTAATCAATATCCGATATGAAATTTCACATATATAATCGTTCCACATATATTTAAGGAGGATTGGAGGATTTTCTTTCAATGTCAGTGTATAATAGTTAAAATTTCTTCTTTATACAATAAAAGTCTCAATTCATTTTAAAATTTTTTAACAATTTTAATGTTAAAAAAACCAATTTTATGTTTTATTTAATAGTTTAATTTCATATTTTAAAATTATTCTTGAAATTTGTGGTTCCGAAAGGTAATAATCTCTTTTAAGACAAGTAGCATGAGCAATTAATGCCGGTTTGGGGAATTTTTACGGTGTATGATGATATCTCATACACTAAACCAATCAATATTTAGATATTTTAATATTTTGAACAATTTTACCATGATATTATCCCATATTATCACTAATCCTCCTATTTAATTTTTTTTAGATTATCTATTGATTTCGTATATTAGACCCGAAATTAAAAAAGGAATTAAAGTTGGACCGCTCTCAAAATAAAGACTGCGTCTGTCCTTGCAACCTCAGAAGACAAGTATTCCTACTTTTACTTGTAGTCCAATCATTTATTTTACATGACCATAAAAATTTATAGTCTGCCATAGGTAAGTATAATGTATATATACAAGCTATTGGCAGTCAAAAAAATGTATTTGGTAGTAAAATCTTTTAATAGTCAAATAATATTTCCCATGCTAGCCAACAATGAAGATTTTCTTTAATTATATAATTTTGTAAAAAATCTAGTATACACAATTACATTTTTCTTTTTAAATTTAAAAAATACAATATCATATTAAAATCTATGTTTTATTAATACTAATTAACATATATTTTTTTAAAAAATGTTTACTACTATTATACTTAAACATAATCTTAAAAGTAATAAGTTTATAAAACGCCTGAATTTAGTAATAGAATACGTACAATAATAATATAGTTGTTACTTTCTGACAACAACAGATGACGGTTACACATACTCTGCATATAGTCTAATCATTTATTCACGGACTATAAAATGTTTTTGTTTGCATGCGAGTATAATGCGGATCACCTGTCAATAGATAAAAATTGTTTATCTTACGTATACACACGTTAGTTGAGTTGTTCGCCAGATTACGCGCTCACGGTTATGGATATGGAAGATTTTTTTTTGTTAATTATATAATTATTGTGTAATACTATAAGTTAGTACTTACACAACTAAAATTTCCTTTTTAAACATAGGAAATCCAATATCATATAAAATTTTCCTATGCTTTGCTTGATAACTAAGATGTATATTATACTTTTAAATAATATTTATTTTTATATTTAAAATTAATCTTAAAATTCCAATATTTTATTGTCAACTCCCTGTATATATTTCCTTAAAAAAAATTATGCGGAAGCGACCCACCAATCAAGTCCTAACCAGAAGGAAGCTAACCAGCCGGAGCAACCGAGGAGAGAGCGTGAAAGTACGCGCCTCCAGGTGAGTGTGGCCGTACAATTTTCTACTCCATACTAAGATTGCATGTTATATATTCATATAAAAGAAAATTAATTAATTATATAAATATACACAGAAATGGAAAAAAAAAATCTGCAAACTGCAATGTGTCATCAGTCTTGGAGTGTATAAAAGCTGAGGTTCCATATGCATTTTCCAAGCAGTAGCTGTTTGTTTTCAGAGAAAAGTTTCAGTCTTTAGTCATTTGGGTCTCTCAAATTCTCTCGTTTAAGCTTGAACAAGGTAATTTTACTAAGCTTTAAGCGTATTTCTGTTATTTTACAATTTTTGATTATGTTAAGCAATTTATTATTTGGGTTGCTGTTGTATTATTTTCTTGATATGTTAATTTGGGGGAAAGGGTTTTCTTTTTCCTTTTTTTTTTCAAAAAAAAAAAATCTGAAATTACTGTATGTTTTGATCATCTTGATGATGATCATGGCTGTGAAAAAAAGAATTTACTTTTTATTTTTTTATTTTTTGCTGCGGAGCACTGGAGTAGCTCAGCAGGTATGCTCTGTAATTTTTATTTCTCAAAACTTTACTCTTCTTTTGTTGTTTTTAATATTATTGTTTTTTAATATGTTCATAGAGCATCCGTACAATGTTCATCTAACATTTATTTGAAACAATAAAATAAATTATTTATAGTTTTCTAAATATTGAATTGAATCTCTTGAAAATCCATGCTAAAGTGTTAAAATAATTGGTCCCAATTATACACACAATTCATATCTATAGCTAAACTTTTAGTTTGGAGAACTAAAATTCACCATCCAACACTATTAGTATTAATTTGGTGCTCAAAGGAGTGTTACCCACCCCTGCTGTGCGTCTCACACTATTTCCCGGTATATCAATGTGCTCCTCTATGTACAAAAAAAATATATTAGTTTGGAATTCCAGCATTGATATCAGTCTATAAGAAAAGATTTGAGGATGGCAATATAAATCTTGAGATCTAGTTTAATTTCAGGGAACTTATAATTATTTTATTAATTTTTTTTTAATTCCAATTATTGTTCTTTCAGATCAAACATTCTAATTGTGTTTAGCAATAGCTTCTGGAATAGTTTTTAACATTTGAACTGGTCAAAGCGGTACAAGTTTTTTTTTTGTAGTATTCAATAAAATAACTTTTGAGATAACTTTTAAAGGATGTTTGGCAAAGCTTTTAAGCTAGTAAAACCTTCTCATTAGGGGGTTTTAGCTTAAAAGCAGTAGGGATTAACAGTTTGGCAAAGCTTCTTGAAAAAAATAAGTAGCTTTTAAGGAGAAATGCATTAACCGAGTTTTGGTATTTTTGGATTTCTCCTTTTTCAGCCCCTAGTTTGACCAATAATTTCCTACAAGACCCTTAAAACATTAGCAAAAATCAACTACTACCATTGTTACACAACCAAGGGGTCCTCACCATCCCAGTCAACTGCCACCATAAATTAACCGAGCGTAAGCCGGCGAGTGTTTTGGGAACTAGAACCGCCTTAAACGGTGGCAAAAGGGAAGGAAATTGTCGGGTCGTGATTTTGTCGGGTCACATCACGACCTGAATGCTTTCTTCATCGATTCGAAGACGCTACGGTGATCGGACATTCAATCGGAGGGCGGGTTTGGAAAGCTCAAACAGCAACAAACTTTTTGACACTAATTTCTTTGTCATTCATTGACTAGAGGAGGAGGAGGAAGTTTTGGGTCTTTTTGGGTCAAAATAGTTGAGAACTTCAAACACATTTTTCATGGTGCTTCGGTGATCGGACGGGGAAGATAAGAACATTGTTAGATTGCTCTCGATTCATTTTTATATCCTAATTTGCTCTAATCGGTGCTAGAAATGGAAACTCAGTTTTGGTTTAGCAAATTACCAACTGGTCCTTAGCTGAAGGTTGAAGGAGATGAAATTTTGTTATGGCCCCCGTCCAAAACTATGTCGTTTTACTTAATGGACCATATGGAAAAAAGCTCCTTATTTGTTAAAAGCCAAAAAGCATTAGCTATGCCAAACACCCTCGTAGTTGTTTACATAATATTGTGTAAATGGTTAATCTCTTTAGTTTTAAGCGGTTAGTTAGTTTTTTTGTAAACAGCTATTACAAAGAGCTAACAGTTATTCAAATAGCTAAACGTTACTCAAACAGTTAAATCTATGAAACACACTCTCTATGCTTTTGTTTATTCAAATGGCCTTGCTCTTCAGAAAAAAAAAATGGCCTTGCTCCTCCAGAGCAAATAAGTTTTGGAGCTAAATCTCTTTTTTAACTAAAATCGGTATTCAGAAACATTTATGAAATGTCTCCTCATTCCAAAATGTTGACATACCTTTCCTTTCTAGAAAGAGCACATATAAATTAATAATAATTTGAATAGATTGACAGAAAAAGGAAAATAAATACTTCAATAATGTAATATCTTCAATACTGCATAATATGCATTTGAAGAAAAATAATGATGGAGATAGGGGTAGTGGGGGTGGCCGCTCATACACTTTTTTTTTATATTAGTCAAATTTCATAAATTTTTGCATGTAAATCTTTGTGTGTGTATATATATATAAACTGTTTTTATGCATTTTACCTATGTTTCATTTTTATATATTTTTTAAAATGCTGTTTTCATGTAAAAATTTCATGCTTTTTACAGAATTGTACAAATTTAATAGTTATAGAAGTTCTATAAGATGTTTCCAACCATTTCAATGGCTTGAAACACTATTTGAAAGCTTTTAGAGTTTGTGTTTCTGCTGATAATTAGTTGATGTAAGGCATGTTTGATTTGGTTGCTCATATCAGCTAATAGTGGTTGCTGATAGTCTAGACTCATCAATAGAACATATATGTTTCCAGCTGTAAATTTGCCTTTTAGAATTCGTCATATTTCTCTTCTGATTATTGTATATAAATTATAGTTTACAATTTTGTATGAATTTGCAGTCGAAGTATCTGGCTTGAACAATGGCTGCTGCTGAATTATCCCATGATATTCATGATTATGGGACTCCAACGGGGGAAATTAATAAAATTGAATGCGACTATTGCGGAAAAGTTATCACCAGCTTCTTTCGAGTCAAGTGCCACCTAGCAGGTGTAGGGACAGATGTTCTCCATTGTAGAAGGGTTCCTTTAATTGTGAAGAATTTATTTAGAGATCAGTTAAGAACAAGCATAAACATAAGAATTAAGAGGGATCTCGAAGCATCTCAGCAAAATCTGCCATCAAAGAGGAATCGGTCTCCTGATTCAAATGAAGCTGGTCCTAGTCAAACTGCGAGTTGTGGAAGCAGAGATCAAGCTGAGAGTGATTCTGTGGTAGAAGAAGATTCTGTCATAATTCATGACGGAATAGAAGAAGATTCAAATGTTCAAGCAATAGAAGAAGATTCAAATGGTGAAGAAATAGAAGAAGATTCGAAAAAATGCATTGCCAGATTTTTCTATGAAACAGGTACTGATTTTACTGCTGTAACTTCTCCTAGCTTCAAAAGAATGCTTAATGCAGGACATCTTGGCAATGGCTCTGTGAAACTTCCTACTCCTGAAGAGTTGAAGGGGCAGATTTTGCGCGATGAAGTGAAGGAAATGCAACAATATGTGAATAAAATTAGAGTATCATGGGCCAAAACTGGATGTAGCATTCTGTTAGATGATTGGGTTAATGAGAAGGGTCAAAATCTGGTAAATTTCATGGTGGAATGCCCCAAGGGTCGAATTTATCTCCGCTCAGCCGATGTTTCAGCAATCATCAATGACGTAGATGCTTTGATATTATTACTTGATAGAGTCATTGAGGAAGTTGGGAAAGAAAATGTGGTTCAAATTGTAGCAAGTTCAACAACAGGGTGGGTTGGAAATGTAGGCGAGCAGTATATGGTCAGAAGACAGGGAGCTTTCTGGAATTTCAGTGTATCCTGCTGTATCAAGCTGATGTTGGAAAAGATAGCAATGATGGGTGGTATTCAGGGGATGCTAGACAAGTTGAGGATCATTACAAAGTTTATTTACAAACATGGGGAAGTTTTGAAGCTCATGAAAAACTATACATGTGGAAGTGAATTAGTAGAGCCATCGAAAATGAAGTTTGCGGTACCTTTCTTGACCTTAGAGAAAATGGTAGCAGAAAAGAAGAACTTGAAGAGAATGTTCGCATCATCTGAGTGGTTGAACAACTTAGCTTCAACTCCAGAAGGAAAGCAAATGGTTAATTTAACTAATGATGTGTCTTTCTGGAACAAAGCTGAAATGACTGCGAAGGCAACTGTTCCTCTACTGCGTGTCCTCGCATTGGTTACTGAGGCTGATAAAATTCAAGTCAGTTACATATATGAAACAATGGATCAAGCAAAAGAGGCAATTAAACAGGAATTTAATGGGAAAAAATCACAATTTTTGCCTTTCTGGAAAGTAATTGATGATGTATGGAACCCGATTCTCCATACCTCTTTACATGCTGCTGCCTACTATTTAAACCCGTGTCTGTTCTTCGCGAAAGATTTCTTCTTTGATTCTGAAGTTGCATATGGAGTATTATGTTCGCTTGTTCGTTTGGTAAAAGATATAAGAAGGCAAGATCTAATAACTTTGCAGCTTGATGAGTATAGATATGGTAGAGGTTCTTTTGGAGATGGGAGTTCTGAAGACATAATAACCAATATTACTCCAGGTAAATAAGACTTCTCTAGAAATTTTATGAATACTTGCATATAAATTTCATGAAATGTTCATTTAGAAATTATTGGAAGTTGGTCAAAATACACTTGGAGTTTTAAACTTATAATTTGGCAAAGTGTTTCTTAAAACTTAAATATTTACAGATAAGTAATTTATACAAAAGTTGGTATTTGTTACCTATAAATAATCTCTTTATAAGGGGAGCCTTGTGGCGTAGCAGTCAGCATGTTGCCCCTGGTGCCAATGTTGCAGCTCCCAATAAGATTTTCTTTTAGTCATTTTAACTATTTTAGGTGCTTATCCTCTACTAATAATTTTATAGAAACATTTCATAACTTGTAAATCACTTATTATTATTTGTAAAAAAAAATTTGAACTTATTTTTAAGCAGCTTATATAGAATAAATAAAAAACACCAGCTTGGAAAAATTCCCTCTAAATTCTGTGAATCTGAAAGCAGTGGAATGGTGGTATACTTATGGGGAACAATACCCTGAGCTGCAAAAATTCGCGATATCAATCCTGAGCCAGACTTGCGAGGGAGCTGCAAGGTATGGGCTGAAGAGGAGTTTGGCCGACAAGCTGTTTGGCTATGGAGGGAACAGTTCTTCTGGGCAATATTTGAATGATTTGGTGTATGTTCACTATAATCTGCACTTGAAGAACATAGAAGTTGACGTTGAAACTGATCATGTAACTGAGAAGAAGAATGGTTCAGTGGAGGATTCTATTATGGCTGAAGAAGCACCAGAGGCTACATCTGAAAATGATGGTTCTGAAGAAGCACCAGAGGCTGCATCTGGAAACGATGATTCTGAAGAAGCACCGGAGGCTGCATATAGAAATGATGGTTCAGAAGCAGAGCAGAGCTAAGTGAGGAGGAGCTAGAAGAGGAGACGAGAATCCAAAATCTGTCCTTTTTGCCTTTATAGTGAAGTGAAAGAACTGTTGTTCTGTAAGTTAAAATAGTTTTAATCATGTTGGGTTCGTTTTTATTTAGTCAGTTTGTGTCTGTACCATTGGAATTTGAAGGTCTTCCTTAATATGGGACTATACATGTACATGGTGATGATCCATTACAATGTAGAAATCCAGTTTATATGAAGTTTGTGCCAAATAATTTTCAATTTCATTGTCGAGTTTTATTTACAAAATAAGAATTATAATAAATGAGCAAAACGGATGACGAGATATTTGAACTTGTGAGCTTATAAACATCGGCAGAAAACATTCAAAACAATTGAAAATTAGCCACAAGAGGACTATTATCACACACGTTATAGTTTTATTTTCATCTCAATCTTCCATTAAAATAATATTTTGATGTAAGATTACTTATTTATTTCAATCTAATTACTATTAGTTTTACTTGAATTACAGCCACTTAACTTTATAAAGAAATTGAGCTGCTCTCTCCCTCAAGCCATTTTTAGCTTTTAGCAAAGCGATTTGTTTGTCTAAACTTTTAAGCAGCTTTTGTTTTTCCATATCCATAGAATTGGACTGCTTTTAAAATACTATTCTAAAACCACTAATATTTCTGGATGTAAAATTAATGCTAATATTGATCAACGCTGGATAGAGAGCTTGCTTTCATCGGTTCTTAATAATAGCTTAATAACAAATAAATGAGATCAGATTGTGGGATTTTTGCTTTCTTTTGAAAAAAGGGGGAAAAAAAATCAACTGTGCAAACATAAGCTATGATTCAGAACTTAAAAACACCAAATAATAAAGATGAATCTTGAATTGTAATAATCTCTTACTTAAAAAATAATAATAATAATAATAATAATAAGCTATGTTAGTAATGAGAGAGTAACAACTCTAGTAACAACAGTGAACTATTTCCCGCGTCAAAAGCTTTAGTCTAGTGGCAAGTATATTTTACAGAATGAGATCACCTCTCTTAAATCTCAAATTCAAAACGAAAATATTGCTTCTAGGAAGTTGGCATCTCGCCATTCTGAGTAGCAGGATAAATTAAAGAATCCTAATGCAAACAAGACGAAAAAAAATGACTACTTCCCAAGAAATTGTGAAGGTAGATACTCCTCGTTCCTCAAAAAACAAGCAATCCAGGTCAATAAGCATTATTACTCACCGGCCTTTAGAACAACCAAAACATACATAATGGGTGCGCATGGTCGTGTGTTTAAAAGGGTATACAAGAAATAAAAGGCAACACCTGCATATACAGCTCCTTCGGTTTCAGACAATTTTCATGCAAATGACCAAACTATAATATAGAAATTTAATGGACAACTTGCAGAAAACTCCATAATTCAGACAATTGAAAAAATGAAACCATTCATCAAACCAAATACCTGTTCTGGTTTTCATCTCATAAACATTTTATTCAATAAATATGAGAAATACTTATTACACGAGAAGTAACATTAAGATAATTATTCCATCTCTAAATTTGGACCAAATTTGAGAATATCTATTCAAATGCATTAGTTACAGGCCGCTACTCTATCCCACAGTTCTTCAAATACAAACCAAACAAGTCTCTTAGCAAGGTTGGTTCTAATCCTAGATTTAGATTCTCTCACTGATCACAGACAGACAAGGAAAATGGAAAATGGCATCTGTAAATAAAGGATTTTATAGAGTGCACGCACAACTATGGAAGTTCCAGTAAAATCAACAAGGAGAGAAAAAAAAAAAATCTACAGTATGAGTCGATCAGGGTAAGTTGGCGATCACGATAACCTTTACAAGGATTAAACATCAACACAGGCTACATAGCATATCTGAAAATGAAGAAGATATTTCCGCATGTAGAACTGACCTGGTATAGTGTATCTATGCTGGAAGCTTCTGAAAATGTTATTATACATGATGTGCGGTAATCCAGAAATAGACACATATTCTACAAATGAGTAAGCTGATGATTTCAACAATCATCGTTTATTGCCACTCAATAACAAAGTTTTATCTGCACCATTGGCAGATTCTTCGTGGCAACCCTGTTCCTTGACCATCACAGGGGAACTCGTTATAGACCCATTATGAACCTGTCAATTTATTCCAATAAGCATATGATTTGAAAGAGAAAATGTCGGGAAATATTGAATTAAAGCAAAAAGGGAAATGTTTACCACAGGGTGAGACTTAAGAGAAAAAGCATCGTTAACAGGCACCACAGATGGATCTGAAGGCCTGTGAAACAGCAAGTGAGCTATAGATCGATCTATTGGATTGGTATCTGTTTCCATATCGAGGAATCCAGTGCCCCTAAATAAGGACAACCATTAAATTCAGAGAGATAGAAAGAGCGCTTTCTGAATAGACGGAATTGACAACCAATAAACTTAAATGAGTACCAAAATATTGTAACACAAACAGGAAGAGAAATGATTAGCGGTTAGCTTTATGATAAAAGCAAACACTATGAGCTCAAGCACCTATCCTAGAGTTAAAATAGAGGTTAAAATGATGCATAGTTTGAGAATTGAATCATAGCAAAAAAGCATAAATATTAAAGACGAACAAAATCGAGATGATTCATTCAAAGATACAGATATATTTTAATAATGGTTTAAGCATATAAAAGTAAATTTTCTCAAACAATTTTGTACACCTTTATTCATACAATCATTCATTTGTAGCATGTGAAATTCAATATACATGCAAAAAAATTGGGCCATATTTGCATTCAATGTTTCTTTATGAAATCTGTTTGTCATTCTTTCTTTCCTGCAAGTAGATTATCAAGAGCCCTTAAAGTGAATGGAAAAGAAAAGGAAAGGAAGAAAAAAAAAATGGCAAATTTATAATTGATCACGATTGCAAATCCTTTATACTAATGCAACCTCTTCAAGATTACACATTTGAAGTTTTATCATTTATATCTTATTTACTTTACAGAGTGGTGCCTGAAAATATTAAGTTTCAGATGAAGTGCACAAGCGTGTAAGACAAAATTGCACAACCGGAACAATGTAATGTCCAAGACATTGAAATTTTCATAACATGCCTTCACTTGCTGCATTCATACAGGTATCAGTAAAATAGTAACCCCTCTCTGAGCAAGATGCAGGAGTTGGATGACTAACACATGATTACCCTTGGTACGACAATATAGAAATTATAGTAGAACTCATTGACATGTTACAGAAGAAAATGGCTAAAAAAGTGGTGAACTTACTGATTCGTTTCTTCAGCCATCAACGGTCCACTTGAGTCTCTATCTTCTCTCTTACCACCACTTCCATTCACGCAATTATGCCTCTGCTCAGCACTCCTAGCCAAGCGATATAGACTATCTCTTATGCACAATTTTGTCCTAATATCCAACTGAATTCAAAGATGTACAGCCCACTATCAATGAAAAACATACAGAAATAGAAGAAACAGGCATTATTTTGCATTTTAGTTTCCTTTAGGGAGTCTCACTCCATAAAGAATGAAGGCAACAAATGGAATTCCTTCCTCTACCCTAAGTTTTAGGATATGTTTGGTCTACAAAATACCAATGCTTGTGCCGCTAACAAGCCCATAAAATTTCGCCAATGTATCATTTTGAGTTGTTTGATGCAATCTTAGCGTTAAGATGGGAGATGCCCAGAGTATACAAGTGAGTCAAAAAATTCCCATAGGTATGCTGCGATAAATTTATTCTTGTTTACGTAATTTTCAGATCAGCTAAATTAAATGTTAACCCCCTAAATCTTGATTTCTTTGAATCCCAGTGATTATCCAACAAGTTCAACCCAACCTGCCCTGTGTCACTTTTTCTGCAGGTTTCGTGAGAAAGCATGACTCTTTTCTTCTTTGAAAACAATACGACTTGAAAACCAGGAAGTTTGGACCTATTAGTTACCAAATTGATTAACAACAAATGCAAATCCAAGATTTATGTCACTGAATTCTAATGTCACATTTATATCAAGATTCATAACAATTAATATATATGAGAGAGCATATGTACTTTGTTCTTTGGGATGGGCAACAAATTTCCCAAATAAAATCTTCTTTTAAAAGATGATTTAGCATGCCTCAAATGGAATAAAGAAAAACAGAAAAATAAACATTCAATGAATAGAAGAGATATCTGTTAAAACATTTTATTCTTCACTCCTCTCTTCCATTATCCCCTCGCCTAATGTGATTCTTCATTAGCATGTTCCATGCAACTAGAAGCCTTAGTTGCTGTTTGCTTTCGAGGTTATATTGAGATAGTATGCTAAAAATGTTCTAGCGCCTGCCATATTCCCTTCACACTCCAAGGAAACTCGAATTCAGTATTATTTGAGACTAAAATATCGCAAGCCCAGTGATTACTAACATGAAGAACCACTATGCCAAACACTGTTTACTACATGAAGAACCACTACATAATAAAATCATCTCTCTCCCCCATACCACCCACAAAAGGAAACCAGAAACACGTCTTTTTTCGCTAGAACAGAGGAACAAAAAGAGATCACAAGCCCATTGGTAGCCACCAGCATCTCAGTCACTAAAAACCTCCATATAAATCCCCCTGCCACTCTCTCACTTCATCAATGATGGAGAGGAACCAAAAAAACCCTGTCTTATTTGATGGAACCAAGCAACCATTGACCTCAGCATTCTCTAGCACTATGCATGGCTAAGGGGCGGAAGAAGTAAAAGAAGGGCAACAAAACAACTAGCAATCAAGTTTGGCTTTTATATCCTTTTTATAAGTGCAAGGGAAAAGGAGATAGCCTTTCACTTCAATTACCCTCCAGTTTAGGTCAAAACTTCATGCTTAAATTTTATATAGCAATCACTTTCCGTATTATTTTCTTCCTCCATCAAAATGCAATAAATGCTTATCGTTTCTTCCCCATTTTTATCCCACATCTCATTTCCCAACCAAAATACTCCCTCTGTTTTCTCCCTCTTTTCTTAATTGGAGCCATAAATTTTAAGATGTCAAAACATGGTTGAAGTTGAGCATCTCTAATAACTGAATAAAGTGGTGAATCATCGATTTACATTAATGCAAAGTTCCATACAGATTAAAATTCTTCAAGAATATTTTCTGTTTACAATTATGACTGCAAGGAACTTTGATATTGAGGTTCAAAGGAACAACATATAATTAATTCAAGAATCATATCTAAGTGCTCTACTGTGTTGGAATAAAGAATCTTCTTTCACCATTTTGCAATCTCAAGAAATGAACAACTTTTACAAGTAAGTGAAGGGAGAGGGAGGGGGGAGAGAGAGAGACAGAAGAATATTAAATCTACATGTCTGAGGAAAAAAAAAAATGCTTTTCCAGCAAGGACTATTAAAATTAAACATAAATATATGTTACACTTGAGCACCATTGCTACTTATAATGATCAATCAAACAGATGTTCAAATGCATGTTAAGTTATGGAAACATTTTTCATCATTTTTCCATTAGTTTATACAAGTTATTCAAGGGCATCCCTAATGTATAGAATTGTTTTTTAAGGTAAGAGTACAGCCAAATCAAAGTTTTAAGCAAGGGATTACTAATAGCATGCACTCTTAGATTATTTGTGTGACATGCAAACATAGAGGTCCTCAATTTTTTAATTATGTTGTTGAAGTTCCAAAAATTACCATACCTGTTCCATGACTTGTTGAAGCTGGCGAAAACTAGAAGCTTCCAATGAGATTTCATCTAACACTGAGCTCATGCAGGAGCTCTCCTGCGCATTTGATGAATCTAGCTCTGCTGGAATTCCCATGCCAGCTCCCTCAACCTCACTGTGACCTTCAACCTCATATTCAGAATGAGGCATTTGATTCTTAACTGAATCATAAAATGCTGCTGGACTTGCAATAGTTGCACATTTGAAATTTCTGGCATACTGCGATTGCATATCCTGGTTTTGAAATAGTTTTTCCCTCTTCTCATTTTTTATAACAGGAGCCTCCGACAAGGGGCCCTGAGAGCTCTCCATGGATTGTACTAGATTTGAAGCAAATGAAGACTCCTTAGGAGAAGGGGATGGAAGATCATTGCTTTCAGACTTGGCACCAGATTGACTAGGACAGACTGACGTTTGATCTGAAGAATTAACATAATCCATGTTCACATATGGAATACTTGTCTGTGTGAAATCCAAAGATTCTGCCACTGTATTTTGTTTAAGTTGCTGAACACCTGAAGGAGAAAAAAATTTCATGAGACGAGTCCGGAACTTAACACTCAGTATCTGCAAATAGCTTAAAATTACCATTATGGTAGAAAGGACTACCATTGTCCAAGTTCCTTTCTTTCCTCTTTCCTTCTGAGTGATTCCGATGCCTTGCTTGACTTTTGTTGTAACTGATCTGCCATGCAACACCAGAACCAAAGTAGAACAGGAAATTTTGCTATTAGTTCAGGAATGCTGAAGATTCCAAGATGCAAGCTGACACTTTAGGTGTGGAAAATTACTAGCATAAGACCCTTACAAAATTTTCACAAGCAAGTTAAAATATTCATATTGTCTGAACCTAATTGAAAAATGAATAGATGATTATAATAAAATGAAAGACAAGCTTTTTGTCAAACAGGATTACTGTTTGCAGGTTATGAAGAGTGATACATGGATTCTCAGGTATTCTTAGGAATAGCAGAATCGGAAACAAAAGCTTCAAGCAGCAGACTCCAACTGGTTTAGGACTAAGGTGGTTGGTATTTTATCAGTGTGATTTCTGTTAACAGCTCATTCTTTCAACAATCTCTTAACCTTCCAGGTAAGATTCAAGAACATTCACAAGGCATGCCATTGATGCACATCAAAGTTAATGAATTAAATATCATTTTTTTCACAAATCAACATCGCTTGGTTGTGCAACAATAATCTCTAGTATTGAGGATACCTGCTGAATTTTATCACATGTTTTATAGTTTAGCAAGTCAGACTCTCTCCCCACACTTATGCTTTATCTTTTCTGCCTGCCAACTGAGGCATGATAATACATGCACAGTATCCAAGTAACTCCACTTCCACAAACCACATAAACTAATTCAGCAACCGATCCTATGAAAAATTCTTATGAAAGGATAACAATGGGATAATGGATCCAGCAAAAAAAAAGAAGCAGAAAACTGGAGAAAAAAAAAAAATTTTTCAATAGACCGAATCTAATTAATTAGACTGATGATAAGATTGGGGAATTTGAAAACAGGGATTAGGGCAAGTGGGGAGGACAAGGATATGGGGTTAGTGGTAGAAGAGAAAAAGCACAAAAAGGAAGGGCAGGAAGAGAAGGGGAGAGATACATAGAGCAAGTTGGGAGAGTATCGAGGAATCGAAGTTAGGGACAAAATGAAGATTTAAAGGTCATGTTTGTTTAAGTGTTTATCTGCAGCAAGAAGATACAAATGGAGGAGAAAAGGTGGAAGAAAAGTGGAAGGCCAAACAAAGTGCTGACTGCGACATATATTCAAACTACAAATATATATTGGCTGTCTAGCTTGAGCTTGGAAGGAATTAGGACCAAGCGACACGCTTACCAGATTCATGGTACAGCTGGGTAAAAGAGTGTGGTAAGCAGAATATGCAATTGACAAGGAATCTGGTGAGTCTGGGTATACTTGTTTGGTTTGCTATTTTGGATAAAAATTCATTTAGAATTTTCCAGTGGATATCTTTCTTTAAAGTTCCTAAAAATAAAGTCAAATAATTTTTTTTCAAAAATTTTGTTGGCCTATATATTAATTCCACAATATTTGAACACTCCATAGCTCAGTTCTACATACACTCCGCCTCATCTAATTTTTTTTTTCTTTCTCATCATCTTCCTCTTTGCTTCTCCCATATCCTTGCTGCTATGAGAGACACTTTCCTCTTTAATTTGTAATAAAGTTAAGGAAACCTTAATCGAAATGGACCGTGTACCTGTGCATTCCAGGACATTGGTGGTGCACCATGAATAGGGATGACTTCCCCAATTCACAGTTCTACAGGGGGAAGCAGGTGAAAGTGAATTTGTTAATCATCCTAGCCATGTTTTAGTCCAAATTTTGTTATTCATCATAAGTGAATTTTAGCAATTTCCATAGACGTAGGTCACAAGTTAAAAATTAAAGTGTGTGTGGAATATTATAGAAGGCCCAGAGAAGCTGCTAATGTAAACCAATTATTCTAGCAGAATATATGCAAAATTGAAATAACAGGAATCACTTGAAAACATGAAGACCTACAAACCTGTTCCTTATGCATCAACCCGTCCTTGCCTGGAGATCTTGTATCTAATCCATTTGAAAACTGTAAGTGACCAAAACCAGAATGGTCGGTAAGAACAGCTGCACTAGAACATGATTTGTCATCCATCAATAGACTCTTTTTAGTAGGATCATTGGCTGAAGGATCTGCATTGACCCTTGAAGCTTCTTGATGTTCTGATCTGGCATCCAATGCAATTGCCTCAGAACTCAGCATTTTCGAACCCAGCTTCAATGCATCTTCAGACCCTTCAATAGAATGTGATGATGAAAACCAGCACAAATCATCCTCGTTACTGAGAGTCCCCAATCCAAATGTTGAATCACAGCTTCTGGAAAGCCAAGAATAAGGGAGTATAAATCTAATCCTTTATCACATATATATGCACAAGTGTCCACGCTGTAAACACAAATAAATGCAAGCAGCAGTACGCATTCTCAAGGGTACACCCTTAACTGGTTCAGACTTAACCTCTTCCACCACAAGAAGTTGATTCAACCTATATTACACAGCTGCACCTATTTCTGTAGGAGCAGTTATAACTTTTTTTTAAATCCAATTGAAGGCCTTTGCCAGTTTTGGGGAATAGTATCTTAGCTAATTTGAGGGTCCCTAGAAATGAAGATTAGTTTTGAAGTTCTATTTAGCATCAGGATCATCTTGGGTCTTAAAACATGCTTGTGATGCTGAATAATTAAGTTCAGTCTAAAATTCTACCAAATTAAGCCTACTTGAGTTGTGTGATGCAGTAATAACTCTATGTCCAATAGTCAAAGAAAAATGGATTTTTTTTGTTCATTCGGCTTAATTTTTCTTCAAGTAACGTAAAAAGAATCCATCATTATGGTTTTTCAAGCTTCAATTCGTAGTTTCTATGGCCCTATTCTAACAGTCTGATCTGTTCCCAAGTTCCCATGTTAAGTTGTCAAATTTCATCAGCATGACTCCTTCAAAATGACTATGTTAATGTAATTACAGAAGAATAGAATGCTGATCAGAACACTTATATCTGATCGAATTGGATGTGCGCCCGTGATATTTCTATGTTGATTATCAAATATAGCAAATTGTTTTAATAGAAATTGAACAAGACTTATATGCTACAGTAAGAACGCATATAACTTCTAAACTTACCTGCTCCTCCAACACGTTAAAATACTCATTTACATAACATCATAGTAATTACAGCAAGCCACTACCCAGTTAAGAAACTTCAAGCGAGTGAGAGAGAAATAGAAGCATAATATAGTACAACACAAAGGGCATCATTAATTACCTGAGCATGCTGTCAACATCCTCAAAATTCCCTATGTCTTCAGGCCAACCATAATACAGCAGATCATTATTTTCTTTTTCTTCGCGATTGTTATCAAAAAAGTTGAGATCATTGTCAGACTGAGATATGTGACTGAGCGGAAAACTATATGTGTCAGCATCTTCAGCAGTATTCTTTTCACCCAAGATAGGATCATTGCTACCCAACTCAGCGCCGACAGAACCATTATTTCCACTTTTCAAACAGTGATTGGATGCTCTTTCTTGAGATTTTATACTTGTAACTTCTTTGACTAACCCACCATCACAACAAGATGGGAGTACACCATCAGGTGTATGAGACCATGGATCCTTATCTATCATCCTATCTTTATCGGTCAGAGTCAGTAATCTGGGAACCTCCTTTTTGTGAGTGTATTTATTAGCATCACCAGCGTTGCTAGCAGCAATAATTAGTTCATGACGAGGCTTCTTACAGTTATCACCATTTACTCTAAATTGCTTAGCAGGATGAGGTACTATATGGTCATCACTCTTACTGAATTCATCCCACACATTATCTTCAAGCTGTGCCATTTGTTACAAGAAAATGAATAATTCAGTAATCAATCTAAGACAAATCTTCAGAAAAATAAAAATCAAAATATAACAAAATTTTGGCTGAATAAAGTTGCAAAATTAAGGGAGATTTATCAATTTAATCAGTTCAGGATGCAGGCAGAAATATGATCCATTCAAAAGAGAAGAATCAACAGATGCAGCAGATGCAGCAGGTGCTCATAATCGTTGCCAAAAAAAGGGCCCAAACTAATAGACAATCAAAATTGGTACAAACAAACAAATGGGCCACATGGGAAAAAATCATAATGATCATAATTGTAGAAAAAGATGATAAACTTCTCAAAAAAAAGTGAACTTTGTACCTACTAACATATCCTGATTCCGGATCATGCATGGAAAATTTATCCTTTACCCTCCTATGACTATGCTAACACCACCGAGTCCCCAACCGACCTAGTGGCTTTAATTTAATTTATTCTATCTTTTACTAATGTGGCTCTTCCTTTATACTTCTGGCATCATACTAAAGTCATCTACATAACATTTCATATAAAAGGACATTTTACAAATTCCAGATCACAGCCAAACAGTTCTGGAACCTGGGTGCTAAATGCAGGTTGCAGGTGAAGGCAACGAATACAATTCCAGAGCTTCCATAGTTGACAAATTACACAAGAGAACACATTTTTTTTTTCAATCTTCAGAAAAGCCAGCATTATTTTGTAGAGGTCATATGAAAGCAAATCATGAAAGACTAGGGACCTTAATAGCAGAAAAATAGAGGGTAAGATTACTCTTCTTTTCATTTGTGGGGGGCTTGATACAGAGAGAGAGAGAGAGAGAGAGAGAGAGAGAGAGAGAGAGTTATATCCATGAAAGTGATTATGTAAATACAATATGGGAGATTTCAGATGCAAGTCAAGTATTCAACTTAATTTAGTAATCAATGTTACCACACTTAGAATATTGAACAATATTATTCAAATTTTCTTGCTAATCCAAGAATTTTGGCGAAAAAAAAAAGTAATACAAAATCATTTCAATTATAAGAGTATCCTACGCACATATCTACCCTAAACTATAGAATTATATCTATATATATGTGTGTGTGTTAACAAGTGCAGCAGCCTTTAACAGACTGAACAAAGACAAATATGAGAAGGGAGTTCATGTAACATGAAAACCAAGAAATGGAAACGACCCAGGTAACTCTTAAAGAGGCAGAATGAGAAACTTGTGTAATAGACAAGCATCACATTCACTAAAGAGAGATGGTGAAACAGAAAGGAGATAGGAATGACTTTACTGTTTTCGATAGTGATAAGAAAGGAGAAAAAAAGTACTACTTTCCAAAAAGTGTTAGAAGAATGAGTAGCGCACAAACTCTTTATCCACAACCAAGATAGTAGAGGCCATCCCAAATATGTCCTCCACAAGTTTTCATCTTAGTCTTGAGATCCTGAAACAATTGGAATGGTGAATGTCATTGAATTTTAAGTATTCAACATAGGATTGAATGGAGCTCATACGAGTACTACATCATCGTGAATGATAATATAGTAAGAGATTTGAAAAGTTATGAAAAGGAGTATGGCTGATTCATTGATAACCACACTTAATTATTCAAGAAAAAGAAACTGAAATTGAAAAGTGAGCAGTAAATCAAGAGTTATAACTTTTTCAAATTAGTACACAAAAATATTTTGAAATCCACAAATGAAAGGAAAACAGAACTACAAGCAAATAATTAATTGCCAAGTAAATATTTGTGATATGGCGTCTGATATCAGGACAAATTAACCATATTTTCCATGAAAATAGGAAGATATACTTCTCAAACAAATAAATTTTAAAACATTATTGCTCTCTTGAAAAATAAAATATTAAAACATTATGGAACAAAAGCATGAAAATTTTAAAGCATCCTAATATATCCATGCCCTCAAAATCTGAACAGATACTGACTTGCCTAACTTTCCTTCACATATCCTTATCAATATTGCGACTAGAAAGAAATACATGCTATTTAAAAAAACAAATTCAAGCTCAAGGAGACACAATAATAAACTTTTTGTATTAAAGCTTTCGACTTGGGTTGCGAAAAATTCCATGATAAAGACATTGAAGTTTCATAGTGTCGAATACATTTGAATAGCATCCATTAAACATACTACATTTGTTGCACCTTTTCCCTTTTAAAAAAAAAAAAATGCAAGGACTTAATCCTATCGTATGGAATAGTTTAACATAGAAAAATATAAAACCAAATGAGAAGATAATATCTAATAAAAAATTTCCTTGATCAAAGATCATGCAAATATGCCACACAATGTGGTTAAACAAGGATGCAATTAGAAACCTCCATTGCCCATCCTTAACCAAAATATCTTTAGTGCTTGATCAGCAATCATGTGAAGAAATAACAAACACCTCTTTCAAATGTTGAAGCCAAATAGTAATGTAGATGCACCTTAACATTTGAAGTGCATGCAATCATTTGCTCCAAATTTCAGTAAAAAGTAAACACTATATGTTGTTGCCTAACAGAAGCAACTTGAATGAACATTTCTTTTAAACATGTAAAACTATTACCTAAATATGTGAACATTAGTGCATAGATTACAAGTGTCATGAAGTGTTATTTTGACAATATAAACTCGACTGTTGTAATATCAATTTGCCTAGAGAAATGTAATTCATAACTTGTAATTTCCAAAGTACACAAAAGACGCTTGAATGGAGGTTAAGGTTATTTAAAGACTTTTGGCAAGCAAAAACTAGTTAAAAGCTTTAAATATGTATAGGACTTGAGGAGAATAATTTTTTCCTATTATTTTGTAATATTACATGGCTATTATTACATGGACACATACACAAGTAGACTTATAAGTCTGCTATGGAGAGTCAATATGTAATTAGGAATCAACTGCTAAAAATATACCCAGTATTCATGGTGATAAATATAGAATTTTCTTCTTATAAATAACAAATTCAACATACATCAAAGCTTATACACAAAAAGGCTTGATCTTGACACTGTGTTTAAGCCTTTGTTTCTATTTGATAGCCAACCAATTGATGTCGGCCCATGTGAGCCTAGTTGGTTGGTTCATGAGTTGGCAAGTGTCAACCGATCTATTAATGTAGCCTAGGTGAGCATCCCCATCTGGTTGCACTTGGAGGGTGATTTGGAAAGTTAATCCCACATTGGAAAGTAATAGAATATGCAAGGGACTTATGATGAAATGGAATATGATTTTAGCACAAGTCAAATAACTTTGTACAAGATAAGTTCCACTACCCATCCTTATAAGCTCACGTGTGTATTTGATAGAGTAGTAAAAAGGGAGGAAAATATATCATAGTAATAAACATAAAATTACATTACAGCTATTTTCATATCATGTTGATGAGAAGATAACGTGATTGCAACAAATCTAAATTCTTTACAGCCAAAATGTACCACTCTAAGAACTATAAAAGAAAAGATGTTCCAAAACGGAATTAGAAGAGAAAGCAAAAAGAAAAGAAGAATATTTTTTTTTTTAAATGTTGCACTAAGTACATTAAAGAAGAATAAGAATTTTTGACCTCCATGTTCTCATGATAAAATGGCAATTCATTTATAAGACGTGTAGCATCTTATAATTTCACTGATAAGATAAAGAAAGCCTCTTAAGATGAGTTACTAGTAAAGGATAAATTTGGAAATATTTGTAAACGGTCCACTCATTTCAGTCAAAGTAGTCATCATTTCAATCAATGTAGTCAGCAATAGAATCTCAAGTTAATAAAAGAAGCACTAATTTCTAGATAGGAGGATTTTGTGGCTTCACACAGATGAAAATAAAGCAAAGAATAAAAATGCTTAAATACCTCATACATGCACAAGTCAGACATTCCTCACAGTCTTCTACCCGCCACTAAAGATGCAAACAAATTTTTGAATCATGACTTTCTTGGAAACGCTTCCAAAAAATGCTTTCTGAGTAGGAAATAAGTATAAATACCAATAATCAGTCCATATGCTTAAGGAACAGAAAAAGGAAAAACCCAACAAAAGAAAAATGAAAGAGAGAGAGAGAGAGTTATGTTGAGAGCTTGAATCAAGAAACTGTTCAATCCTCTTCCTATAAAATAGAATTCCATAAGTGTATTGCTTCCTATAATTGTGTTGCAAATATTTCATATTCTAGGATTATATTCAGTACATACAAATTCTTTGTATTGGTTATAATCATGAGGAAAAGAATTAAAATAGTTATGATCAAGAATAAGAACCTAAAAGAGGATGATTGTGTAGGCCAATTTCATAACTAGTTATGAACATCGAACAAGTGAGACTTGATCAATGATCGCCCTTAGCAAAGTTCCACAAAATTTATCTAGTGAGTCGCCCATAATTTATGCCAAATTATGCAAATATAATTGTAGGTTCAACTTCTGACTAGACTAAGGAGCAAGAGAATGCCCAACAGTGTAGATAACTTTTGCAGCACCATTTGAGTCTATTTTCTTTCTTTTTCTAATTTGCACATGTTTCTGTGTGTATTCATTGCTATTTTCCATATTTATAACATATCTGCAATGTATTACTATTTATTAAAGCAAATTATAAAAAAGGAGTTCCTTGTTACTTGTATTGCCGATTACTGCAGCAGGGTTTAAACATTACATACAAAAATGTGCTACCAAATCAGCAGTTTTTCATTTTGAATGTTTGGAACAAAACCAACATAAGAAGTCTGAAAACACAAGGATCCAAACATACCTTACTGAAAGGTTGTTGCCTGCTGTCCACCTCTGGTTATACTTAGATATTCACAGTCACACTTTAAGAATATAGCAAACTCACTGTTCTCGAACAGCAAATTCAATAATTTCTGAAAAACATAAAACATCCAATTTTGCTGAAGAGTAAACCTTCCAATGAATAATTAGCAAAAGTATATTCCAACACAGTATTCTATAGTAGCAAAAGATAAAGAAAGTAATGAACAACAAATTGATTATGAGGATTCCATGCCCATCCATAACAAACATGTTTAAGAAAATCACAAAGAAAATAAAACAAATTAAAAACAAACATGAAAATAATCTACCTATATAACTAAACCAAAATCAAACAATAAAAAATCCTGGGGAAAAAAAATTCCATCTTTGAGAAATCATATAAAAACAAGGTTAAAAAATCTGAAATTTATATAACAACAAGAAGTATAATTTCCAGTAGTTAATTGAGATATAACCTGAAGAATTATATAAAACAAGTGAGGAAAAAAAACCTAAAAATTTGTATAAAAAACAAGAAAAAAGAACTAAAACTTATAATTTCCTGTAATTATCTGAGTTATTTAAACGCCTGAAAAATCAAACAAAAACAACCAAAAAAGACTGAAAAATTATATAAAAACAAGAGATATCATATCCAGTATCCAATTAAAGTTTAAAACAAGAAAAACTGCATAAAAACAGGAGAAAAGTTAGGGTTTTACAACTATAAAGTACAAAAATAACCTTAATTTGCACGATTCGTCTCGCCGGCGATTACCTGCACAGTTCTGAAGTCGAAGAAGAGTCATCGACTCTAACGGAAACAAGAAAAAAGATAAACCAAACAGCGATTATAGATCTAATCGAGGATTAAATTAAGTTTTTCAGAAGAAAGAAAGAAAGAAAGCAAAACTACTCTCTCTGTGTGGTATTAGTATCCACATAAGCAAACCTCACAATCTAGATTCGTGGACGAGAGCGGAAGATGAGATCCGATCACTTTCTCAATTCTAATTGGTCCACGTGTCCAGTAATCTCTAGAAATTGAACACGTGTCAATAGGGACCACATTTTTTTTAGAATATTTTGAAGGCTCGCACGTGGCTTCTCTTCGGGTTTTGGTGGTTTTGGTTTTAATGGGTTTATTTTAATTTAATAATTTATTTTAGTCATTAATTAATTAATTAATGATAATATTGCGTGCTGTGGCCGTCTGTTATAATTTGTTGGTCGGCGGTTTTTTATTTTTTAATATACATGTGGGTTGGTAAAATTTGGAAGTGGGCCTTACACGTGTCACTAAATTCCAACGTGAATTTTTCTTTTTTTTATAAAAAAGAACTTACTAGTATTAATCTAATATTTTTATACTTGGTGAGAATTTATGCACGTAGAAAAATAGTCAACAATTTTTTTCTCCGAGGTAAAAAAAAGAAAAAAAGTCATTTTACAAAGAATATACACCGTTGAGATTGTTGGTATTGTCCTATTTCTTTTTTTTTTTAAGATAATTACGATTTTAATTAAATTATTGAATTAATTAATTAATAAATTAGGTAATATTCTACCACCCACATATATCTTGCTTCATTGAAAAAGAGAACTGACTAATCATACGGCAAAAGGTCAAGAAATTTAATGTCTAAAAATACTATTTTAATTATTAATTAATTAAATTTAAATCACATTTTAATAAAAATATATTATATAATTAATAATTATATTCAAATAATAAATACATATACAATTTTTTTTTGAATGAAATACATATACAATTATTAGTTAATTAAATTGAAATAAATAATATTAATTTAGTTATTAATTAATTAAATATAAATTATACTTCAATAAATATATTATTTTATTATACACATAATTAATCAAAATTAATTTTTCAACATCTTTAAAAAATTAATTTTATATATAAATGATAAATATAATTAAATAAAAATTAAAACTATTATATAATTAAATAATGACTACTTAAACGGGTATACACGTATATTACACATTGAAACCCTAATTTTGTAAAGTTAATATTATCTTTTTTTTAAAAAAAAAATCAAACTTAAAATTAAAATTGAAGGATACTATCAGCTAACTAAAAGAACCAAACCCTTTTTTCGTATAACCAACCGTTTATTTCGGTTCTTTTTGTGTGATTCAAATCATGTCCACCCCTACACAAACTGATCTCGAGCGATTTGAAACCAGCGTTCATCGATGGAGGAAATAGCAGCAGCAAGAAAAAGATGCCAGATATTGATAGGAAGGATTCAACTATTACCAAAACGCACTACCATCACTGACTCATGCACCCGCACTCTTCTCAAATTAGCTACCTCCGAGCTCCATTTCCTCTCTCGCTTTCCTCCTCCTTCGTTACCACTCAGGTACCATGAAAAAGAAGAGAAAAAAAACCCTTAAATTTATCTAAAAATCAGTATTTATGATTATGATTATTGATGTTTGCAGTGTCAACGTTGGCCATTTAGAAGCTGTGACTCACCTTCTCGAGCAGCCATTTATTACTGCAATTTCTCGTGTTTGCAAGCCAATTCCTATAAAAACCAATGCTAAATCTGTTCATGTTGATGTAATTTGTAATTTTGATAAAAACCCAGTTTGGATTATTGTATCTGATAGGAACCCAGTTTATCTTTCTTGGGATAGATTGTTAAAATCAAGAATTGAACAAGTATTAGATGTAGCTCGTTGTTCTAAGATAATGCAACCTTCAAAGATTCTTCTTTTTTTCTCTCGTGGAGTTTCTGATTTTGTGCTTGAGAAGTTAAAGAATGAATTTGGGGCAGTTAATGTTAGTTTGGAGTTCGATTTCTACTATGAGATTCAGGAATTGGAAGAAGATGGTTGGATGAATGTGATTCAAAGACCATTTCAAGATTCAATATTTCTTGAAATAAAGGTGGAAGAAGCCGGGTCTGTTGAAGAATCAGTTGTGGATGGTGAATCTGTTGGGATGGTGGTGGAAGAAGGGGATGCTACAAAATCAAACTTGAGTGATAGTGATAATGATAATTCTAGCTTTAGTTGTCTTGTTTCAGGAATGAGAAGCGATGGTGATATAATTAATTTTGATACTACTGCTCTAATTGCTCTTGTTTCGGGTATTAGTAATGGTTGTACAGAGAAGCTTTTAGCCACTCCAGAGATTGAATTGAGGCAGCGGTTTAAGGGGAACTATGAGTTTGTGATTGCACAGGTAATTTTGCTGTATTTGAGTTTCTATTTCTTTCTATCCATAGCTACTAGATGTTCAGAATCTTTATCCATATATCAATAGCATAAGTTATGATCTTCTGTTTATGCATTTGTCCTGAAATTTCACTTTCTATAATCCACATGAGTCTATAAGATGTAGTAGGTAGAAGCTAACTTGCACTTGCAGTCTTAAATCGATTATGATAGCTAGAAATCATTTTGTTGCATCAACTACTCTTTTTTTTTTTTTTTTGAAAAAAAAACAAATAAATCCAAGAAGGTTCACATGCACTGTAACATGCATCCGAGCCATTTGCATATTACTGGATATTGTATTATTAGTTAATTACTTCTGCTTGTTCTGGGTCTTTCTGAAGTCTTAGTTCACATTATCATCAAAGTTTCAGTTTCAATGAATTATTTCTCAACCTTATGCCAGGTCTTGTCTGAAATCCAGAACCCACTACATGCAGAGTTGGCGGATGTAATTTCCGGAATGAGAGGCATGATATGTGAAAGCGTACTTGCAGAGTTCAAGGAACTGGTGTCATTATGTGGAGGACCTAAAGAGAAGCTAAGGGCTGAAAAAATACTGAAACACGTCATGTAAGTTATTAGCTTGTAATTATTGGTAAAAAATGTTATTAGCTTGTTATTCTTTCGTTACACTATTAGCTCTGATTTGGTAAATTGGTATGGACAATTACACTAATACTGCTTTAATTATAGTATTATGAACGCTTTCTGTATAAGAAATTATTCATGTCCACTTCGTTTTTAGTTCTACCAGTGGGTGTAATCTGAGTATTAATACTGCAAAATTGGACAGGATTGTGCCCGATGCTCCTTCAGAACGCATGATGTCCCTTCCCACAACTAGAAAGTTGGCATGGAAGAACAAGGTGGTTTTTGGGACTGGTGATCATTGGCGTGCTCCAACATTAACCGCAAACATAGCATTTTTGAGAGCAGTTTCACAAACTGGGATGTCCCTGTTCACCAATGAGCATAGACCGAGGGCTTTAACAGGTGATTAGCAGAGTAAGGCACAGTTATAGGGGTAATTGATGAAAAAATTGACGATTTCTATATCTATGACAAATTACAAAGAGCCCATTTTACTTTTCTTTAGCTATTAGCTGTACATAAGTAGACACTTTGACAAATCCAAAATTTGTGCTGTGATAGTTTCTTGAACTAATCAAAACTAGGACTCCTTGTAGAACTTCACAATAATGGAGTATATATATGTATGTGGGCATCATTTCGTTAAATCGTTGGGAACAAACTTTAGTACCCCATCTTTGAGAAGTTATATATTTGTTGAGGTGGAACCTCGCACTGAATTGTATGACCTATCATGTAATACATATTGGGAATGAAATGCATCCTATATTATTGAGTTCTGAATACAATACAAGTAAACTAAAATTCTTCTAAATTCTACAAAGAATGGGAATCAAACGCATTGTTGAAGAACAGGAAAAAAAAAAGTGATGAAAATTGAAATATAATAAATTAGAGCTTCAATTTAAATTTGCATTTACTAGCTCGGATGCTAATAGTATTTTGGATACTTAAGCTATCCACCACCAAGTCACAATCTCCCAAGATCCTCACTTTATTCAGCTTCAGCTTCCCTAATTTCACAGCAACCGGCGCATCTATTTGAAGGTCTAATGGTACGTTTCCTGTTTGTTGTTGTTGTTGTAACGCTTGCATCAAAGTGTTTCCATACTGATTTTCTCCACTTAAGCTAACATCTAGCTTTGTTACATTCTTATGACCTTGATAGAATTCTGGTATTGAGCCTGCACAGAGCTGTGTTTGTGCGTACCATACGCTTAAATGGCCTCCTTTTTCATAGTAAATGCCTATTTTCTTGTTGGGATTATAAGCTGTGATCTTGACATCGAATCTTGCATAAAGACTCAAGTCATAATTGAGCCTTAGATTGCTTACTTTTAAGTTATCAATGGAATATTTGGGAATTTTGGGTTGGAAGATAAGGTAGAGAATGCCACAAATGGCTGCAACAAGTATTAGCAGAAAGAAGATGACACTTATTGTCCAGCATATGCACTTGCACCAACAGCTATTTCTTGACTTTGGTGGTGGTTCTGGGGGGTTGGATGTTGCCGGAAAACGTGACGGCAGTGGCGCTTCCATGTCTGCCGCCACAGGTTGAATTTTCTGGCTATCTGCCCTGATTTGGTACTTGAGTTTCTGCATTATAAAATTTGAACAGAGAGGGGAAAAAAAAAAGGAGGTTTGATCATGTATTGAATAGGAGCTTATTGTCTTGTTTATATGACTTTTAAACTTCAAGTGATTTGCTTTTATGCGTGAAGCTTTTACTTTTCATACCCAACAACAATTTCAGGTAGTTTAGCAGCATATAACAATCAAGCACTAAAATCAGCTTTTGAAGACTAGTACAATGGTATTATACATATTTTGGTAGTTCACCTAAATATCTCTCCAAAGGGATGTGTAAATATTATAATTTTCATTCCAAAATCATAGCAGGATAAAGTTTTTGCAAGTACATGATATATAACTAATTTTAAGTTATAAACCAAAAAAAAAAGGTACCAACTTTTGTTAAACTGGTTTGATTACAACTCACCAAAATGGGGTTGTGAGGAGCCTTCCTACCTTATCTTTGATTACAAAGAATGCTAACACTTCCATTCTACCCCTTTTTCATACCATACAATGGATTACAATTTTTCTAATTCAAATTTTATGATCTTAAATTTGCTATTAGTACCTATTTTGTACGTGATTCAATAATT
This sequence comes from Croton laevigatus, assembly GCA_949640765.1. Taxonomy (NCBI): domain Eukaryota; kingdom Viridiplantae; phylum Streptophyta; class Magnoliopsida; order Malpighiales; family Euphorbiaceae; genus Croton; species Croton laevigatus. Next base: position 16,385 of record CATIWJ010044640.1, on the reverse strand, counting down.
AAATTCCTCCTTAATTAAAATTAAAAGTGTTTAATTACAATTTTTAACATGATTTAACAATTAAATTCCTCCATAATTGAAATTTAAGGCATGCAAATATATAAAATCTTACATTCACTTTCCCTTTTTTTGGCACATAATTCACCGATTAAATTTCCCTATAATTAAAATAAAAATTACTATTTTGTGGATAATAAATTTATACTTAATTTTTTACATAAAATTATAAAAATTTAAAAATAAAATTATAACTTTTATAAAAATGAAAAAACATTTAAAAATAAATTAATCCAACTTAAAAAGGCTCATATGATTCTTCTATTATTTTTAAAATAGACGGAAATGCATATTTATCCAACTTAAAATCCAGATATAATTTTATCAAAAAAAAGAAAGGAAAAACAATAAAAACTGTTTACCGCCTCCTGTATATTAAAAAAAAAAATTATAAATATTTTATTACATTAAAAAAAATTTTGTCTTTTGAGACTTGTTTTCTCTCCACTTTTCACATTACTCAAACACTCCAACAAAGCTCAAGCTTTGATATTTGATTTATTTTCCTTCTAAAAAAGGTAATTCCTGATTCTATCGTCTCAATTTCTACTTTCTTCTCACTGTATAGTCTAATTTCCCCTTATCATATCAGTGATTAGGGTTTTATATTGCTTCTTCTCTGCTCTTTTTCAGGTTAAACTATTAACAATGGCTTCTGAAGAAGATTCGATCGAACAAGCTGCAATTGCGCGTCGAGAGAGACTTAAAGCTCTCAAAGCTGCTCAGGAATTAATGGATACTCCAGACGGTGATAATAACCCAAATGATGGCAATGAAAATTCCACAGAAAGGTTCTGCTTTTCTTCTTCCTTTTTTTCAGCCCTAGTTTAGTTTTTTTTTCCGTGTTTTTTGTTGGGATTCTTGCAATTGTTAGAATGATGTATACGTTACAGTCAAATTGTTTCAAGTCTAGTGTATCTATAGTGTGCTTTGATTTGGTACTCGTAGTATGTAATTTTGATTCAGTTATCTGCAATTGTTGATTACTTAGGGTTCCCATATTTTTTTGACATGGTAACTTGTGGCTTGAACTAGATATTAAGGATACAGATTTTTTTTTTTGGTGAACAATCTCACTACCATTGCTTGAATAGGTTTGGTTGCTGAGGCTTGTTTTAGGGCAAACATTTACATAAACTATTGTTTTGGGGCAACTCGAGTTTTAATTAAATGTGTCATTGTTATAATTGTTGCTACATTAAATAATGGGCTATACCTATACTAATTCTTGTGAACGATTTGCATCCAAAAGGTGATAGTCTATATGAGTCTTACAATATTAGCTAATTATTAGTACCCTTTAATTGATAATTTTAAAATTTTACAATGTGGTTTTATTACGTTTGTAATTTAGCAACAAGAATAGTTATAACAGGATATGGCTTTTTCTAGCTCAGACAAGGTATTTGATTGTAGTTAAGCTTTTGTGCTAGAAGAAAATTTGAAAAATTATGGTAAAAGCACTTTATACAATTTTATGCCAATGGTAACCTTCTTCCACATTTGAGGACCTTATACTGCACAAGGCACCTTATCGTTGGTCAATCTTCCATTTTATATTCTTAATGGTCCATATCAACGCTATGTTGGTTAGCATTGCAAGGTTAATGTAAAGATCTTTGACAGTCCAACAACCTAGAAATGGTTTGGAAGGGAGAAGGAATCACTGGCATATGGTCCTTGTTAAGTTCTTCTATTTTTTGATAATGTGTGTGGATCCATTTTTATTCAAACATTCGTTGATCACTCTCTTCATGGAAATGCATGCAAAGGAATGTATAATATGCATAAGATGTTATATAAAGTCATGTTGGGCATGTATGCAAAAGAGCTTAGCTATCCAGGCATATGATTGGACCTAAATTGCTCTTCTATCTGTGGGTATCTGAAGCGTGCAGAATTTTTTGAGTTATTTGTGTTTTGTTTTGTGCTTTGTGTGTGTGGTTTATTTTATGTTCTGTACTAACATGTGCAATTATTTTTTCCCTTTTTTTGTTTTGTAGTAATCTGAATGTGAAGTTTCGGAATTATGTGCCTCAAGCTAAGGAGCTTCAGGAGGGTAAGCTTACTCCACCAGTCCTACCAAAGTTTGAAGATCCTATTGCAGCAGCACCCCTACCATCAGAGACGAAAGAGGTGCTTTACTCTCTTTCCATATACATATACTCCCTTCTTTTTTTTTTCTTTTTTTTTTTTTTTTTTTTTGTTATTTTGGTAATTAAATTTTGGTATTCTAAGTTTACATTGTTTTTCAGGATCCATTTCTCAACATTGCTCCAAAGAAACCAAATTGGGACCTGCGAAGGGACGTGCAAAAGAAGTTAGATAAGCTGGAAAAACGTACACAGAAGGCAATTTATAAACTGATGGGTAAGTTATTTGAAGCTAAATTATAAATCTTGGTTTTATTAACAATGAAAAATTTCTCTTGCATGCAACTTATGGTTGCCGAACCGGGAAGTATAACATTCCTCTGTAAATCATTTCATTAGACGGTGCAAGTAGCAGATCATTTATTTCATTAGACCAGTAGATCAAAGTTGAGCTATTCTTTTAATAGAATTATTTGTTGCTCCCTCTCCTTTTTCCTCTTCTATTTTCCTGTTTCAGAGTTGCAACTGATTTAGGGTGACAATAGACAAGTGACCATATATAATTTCATCAATATAGCAAGACTTTAGCAGCTAGTCTTTCTGGAGACATAATATACCCTAAACCAGCAAGATGGATGAAATATTTCTTGAGTTACCTTGCTCAACTATGGTCAGAAACATAGATGAACCTGTCATTTCGTAGAGCTCTCACTCTATATTTTTATCAAACCAAGCATATAATTTCATCACCTGCTTCAATAAGTTTCATCATTCAGGTTAATCTTTTAATTTGATCATTCGATAGGTTGTACCCACATTGTAACTTACATAAAATTTGTCACTTATCAGAGGAACAAGAACAGCAAAAGCAGCTTGAAGAAGATGGCAGAACAGATTTGGAAGACTAGTAATAAAACTTTCAACCTATCAAGGAGAAGGACGGAATCATTGTTCCATTGTCCAAGCCAAGCTATGTTAAGTAGGCTAACTGAAGTACTGTGCTGTGCCCTGTTTATTTGATAGAAGGCAATTTTTCGGTAGAAAATCTAATTTTAGTAGACTAAAGGTTTGAAGTTTGAAATCTAAGGCTGAAGACAAGGTTTCAGCTTTCTTTCTCCTCTTTCCATCTTGCTTCTTTTTTGACATGTGGAGCTGACATTTTTATAAAGTGACTGGCTGTGACTGTGATCATTAGTAGGTTATTAGTAATTAGTATTAACAAAAAAAATCAAAAAGCTATAAAGAAAAGACTTAAATTTATTTTATTGATATATAAGAAATTGTTATTGTATGATGGGATGAATGAACAATTATAATAAAAATGATATCTTAAGCATAAGACTCAAGATTGACTTGGTCAAATAGTCATTCTATATATTATTTGTTTAATAATATTTTCAAACAAGCTTTGCTTTGAAAAATCGGAAGGCTTGTAATGACTTGAATTGAGACGTAAAATTCGTATTGTAGAAAATATTTAAGGCTAGTGATGACTGTTTTCGTTATGTTTGAAGAGGTTAACCATTAGATGTTCCATGCAAATGACTTCAACTTGTTTGGAACTAAGTTTATTGTAATTGTTTGCTTTGGAAATAATTGTTTGATGAATGGGTGAATAATAATAAAATCAGTGGTATAGAATTTGACATTTTTTAATGGCTAATGTTTTGCACCACCACAAAATGTTGTTAAGATAAATATTAAATAATATGATTGTTATGTATTGTCTCTCTATTATTATTACTTTAGTAAATTAAAGTACAAGTACTACTAAAATTTTAGCATAATCTCAGGAATATACCACACAAGTTTAGTCATTTACCAAAATATGACACTACCATGTTTATAATATTAAGGTACAATACAAGATAATGTAAAAAATTGGCATTTGTCCTACAAAAGTTTACATATTATGCAACATATAACTACTACTATTTTTTATTTTTTTTTTAACGGAACTGCAACCAACCATAAAACCATAACTGGAACAGTTCGACAGTGGGTCAATTACAGCTTTGATCAACTGTAAACCGTTGATCCGTGACACATTTTGATAAGTCTTGAACTTGCCGAGTTGCCGTCAAAAGCTTATCTTAGTGGAAAATGCATCTACGATGATATTCGAATCTCCCTTTTCAATCCAATACTAAATGAAAAAACGTCATATAATTGTAAAACTAACTTGTATTTTAGTATGAAGCATATGAAAAGGAAAGACAGAATAAGCTTTTATTACTATGATGATAAAATTTTACACTCAAGAAAAACCATTCCGTTTCAGGTACTAAGAAATTTAAGCACATTAGGAACTTGTACAAAAGCTCTATCACAGGGTAAAATACAATTCATCAAGGAAAACAAAAGAGAAGGAAAAAAATACTGAAGAAAAAAATATTATATATATTGAGAAAGGTTAAAAAAAGGGAAAAAAGAAAAAAGTGAGGGCCTAAAGTGGACCTTTGGTACACACAATTGAAGAATGATACACTTGTTTTGAAGTGCCATTGCATTCCAAGATTGAAAAGGCTCTTCTGCTTCTTGTATAGTGTTTCCTATAAATATGTTTGCAGTTGCAGATGGCCTAATCATTTTTTTTTTTCTTTTACCTTTGGATAAAACTTGGGTTTCACTTACCCTCTATTCACATTCTCTTCATTCCATGAAAAATTCACTGAAGGAAGTTGAAATTCATCTGGTTTCAATGACAAAGCAAAATCCGGCAATGTCGGTGCTGTCTCCATGATTCTACAGTCATTTTCACCATAAACCAAGTCATTGTTTGATGATAATAAATATCATTAATGCATTCATATTAACAACAAAATTTGAAAAAAGAATAAAAGAAAAGGATCACTCACTTTTCATGGGAGTACAGATCACGGTTTATCCGGACCTTACTAGAAGCATCTTTCGGAATTTTCTCCGAGAGATATTTCACCGTTCCCCAAAGCGGTGGATTTCTGCAAAAACAAAGATGGTGTTGACAGAGGAACATAAAAAGAAATCTTATATTGAAACTAATGAACCACAAATTCTCCTCTACAGCATAATAAAAGAAGAAGAGGATGAGGAGGAAGAAGAAGAGCAACAAGAGGAAGAGGAAGAAGAAGAAGAAAGGTTTGTATGAGTATCTTAGAATACCTTGACATAGGAGAAGCAGCGTTAAACGCTTCACATGCCTTCCTACTCTCCTTAAAATATTCATCTGCAGCTTGCAAAGCAGCTACTGCCATCCCATGTGATTTCTCTGTGTTGCCTTCATCGAGGATCAAACCATGATAATAATACGCCGCAGCCTGGTTGCGACACAACAGAAGTTATGAGAAAAAGAACTCTTTGCTCGAGTCACTTGGCTTGAGAAATGCCAAAAACAAGGAATTAAAACACTAGGTTTCAAATACATTATCCTGCCATATTAAGATATTGATTAACAGCCCATATATCAGTCACACTATCGCTTTCTAACAATTTAAAAACAAAACAAATTCTTGGAAACTTGGCATAAAATCTGAGCCTGCTTCCAATCGGGTAACAGTTAATTATTCCAGAAGTAATGAAGAGGGTAGACAATCCTTCTGTATATCAGATTTACTGACAACCAACTCATTCTCAACGCTGTTGTCAATGTTTTTTCAATATATTCTATCTTTTGACACGCCCAAGAGTCTTGGATCAAATTAAGAGATCGAACTTTACTTTTCATGATGATATTCCATAAAGGACCTAATACCTATGGTAACTCCCACTTAAAAGTATATTTTCACCATTTGCAAAGTAATTTGCCTGTAGTTCAAGTTTCACAAGCAGAAAAGGAACAATTTTCTTACAGATTTTTCAGAATCAAACAAGGACAATCACAAAAACACAGCAAAAGATATGGTAGGGACAAGATATTTTCATAGCCATTAAGACTCAAATAGGCATGAAATAAATTTTAGCAAACCTTTGCTTCCACATATTTCCACTTCACAAAGAGTTTGTGTTTCTCCCCCCAACCATTTGATAATGGAAGAATCGTTATATTATCTTGAGCCTGTAAAATATACCATAGAAAAAAACTAATGTTGTTAATCATTGATTGATTTAATATTGTGGTACAGAGATTTACAAGCAAAGCAACAGAAACAAAATCTAAAACAGACCCAATAAAAAAAGATGGAATAATTTTCATACCTGCTGCCAGTACTTCAACATCTCACATGCAAGCCTCCGCTTAACAGCAAGTGTGGCTTTGGCACTGTCAATTGCCATCCCAAGTTGGATATCAACAACCTTCATCAGAGGCAAACAATAGAAACATCATTGGGAAGTGAAAATTCAGAAAATGAACCGAATAAGATATGCAAGTAAAAAGGAGCTACAACTTGCTCATCAATAGTTATACTTTTATCATTTGGGAGGAAATATTTAGGCAATACCCTATTGTAATAACACAACAGAGGAAGTTTCTGTTAATAATTGATCATCATCATTAGTCTTTTGAAATAAAATCACAAATATACAAGGATCACTAACTATATGAAAACCAGAACTCAGATTGTTCAGGGCATAAGTAACAGTCAAAGACTACAGAAAATATAAAAGTACAAAGTCGTAAAAATTGTGGTTTGTCAAGCAATATAGAGAATGTTTCATGCAATACATGGTCCAAACCTATATTCTGCTCAGCACAGCTTTGAATGGCAACATTGGTAATTACTCAGATTTATAGTCTCAAGTATGGTAATATATTTCAAGCTGTTTATGCTTAAATTAACATTTTATTGAAAAGAAACTGCGATTTTCTAGTTACAGTTGACAATTCCCATATGTTTCTGATATTTTTCCCCATAGCCTAAGTGAAGGAGTGCCTTGTAGCAACCAATAGATTAAGGTTGGAAAGGTGACCAAATAGAGTGAGATGCTAACATAGATAAAAGGATCACATATGTAATATTTTTTTGCTTTCTAGCGTAACTAGAAGTTAAAGGTGAAAAAGATAGGGATTAGCATGTTTTTGTTTCCATAATAACATATCATCCTTCCCCCATCCCCTTCTCCCTTCATTTCCCTCTCTATTTTCTCTAGGAAGCGTTGTATACAAGCTCACATGCACCAGAAGACCTGATCTTGGGTATTTTATTTTGACCACTGATGTTGGCCAACTAAAACCAAGACCAACGATGATATGCCAACTTGTGCTATATGTACACAATTGACAGGAATTGTAAGCAAAAGGGATCCCACAATGGAAATACTATGAGATACCACAGACCAATTTGTTTTGACAAGAAATGCCATCTTCCACTTATCGAGCTCACACTCTTCATAGCTCATAGATTCTAATGTGACAAGCACAATCTTGAGGGAGAGTGTTGGGAAGGTGGCTGAGTACCTTTGCTTTTGTGTTTGAGCTTGGAGATTTGGTCTTAAGGAGTATATCATACCCTTAAGATTGTTAACCACAAAATTCTTCCTTGATAATATTTCTTGTCAAAAACATGAATCCCTTACTTTGTTGATTTCCGTAACCATTAAACTAAAGCCTTAGGCTTCTAACAACAATAACTATAAACCCAGCAAAATTCAAACCTCAAATCCAATTATTCATTGTCCAAGATCAATTCCTTTTGTGCATGAGCTCATCAGAAAAGCCTCAAAACAGTAAATCCTTTTCTCCTTCCTCTTACCACTATTAATAATTTCTAGCAACCAATGTTGCACTAAAAACTTCTATGAGAAAAATGAGAATTGGAGAAGCAAGAAACAGGAATGCTTAAAGCAAACATATATGAGACAGAAAATCTCGGAGATGATCTAAATTATCACTGAATGAGTTCAAAATCTCCTTAAAAAAGGAGAGCTGGGCCCTGCACATGCATATTGATATACTCAATTTTATGCGAATTGGAGTTGTATGTTTAGAAGTTCAAACAATTAATCTATCCAGGAAATAGACTACGACCTGCCCCAATGCTTGCAGGCAAAGTGCTCTAAGAACTCCTTCTGCTAAATCCACCGGCAAATCTCTCCTGCAACAAAAAGATAGTAAGTCCGAATAACATGTAACCACAGTTTAACTGGCTGCATTGCAAGTCATCCTTCCATTGTATCAACCTTAGAGCAGTAGGAAACTGTGGGAGCACGTGTCGAACAGCACAATCAAGGTATCCTGCAGCCTTTAAGAAAATATCAATGGATGTTCTCCTGTTCTCTGTCACAAAAGAAAATGGAACTTATGTAGCAGGACTACTAAAGATAAATGAGTAAACTTGTGGACGTGTTGAGGCTGCAAAATTTTAAAATTTTGGAAAAAAAAAAAAAGAGAGAGAAAAAAGTTCACAAATGCATTCTCACTTTCTCTCCTATTGTCACTCTGTCAACCCTTTTTCCCCTCTAAAAACTTACCATGTCAATCAACATCCTACCAAAAGCAAATGACGAAATAATCTGACACCCCCAACTTATTTCTTGATATGAACATCGCGAAATATACTGACACCCCAAACTGTAAGAATGTCTAGACTCTTGATCAGAAATAATCTCCAGTTGCAAAGTGCTGGCAGCCAAACCACCTCAACCAAACAAAAGTACTTTTGATCTTTGCCAAAGATAAAGAACCTAAAATCTATTAGGATGATTACTGGAAAATTTTTTACTCCTACTGTGCATAAAAAAGGTATCAGTAACCGAAGGGAAACATGGAAAGGTGAATGTTTCAAAGGAACATGCATGGAGCAAGGTCACGATCAGTATGTATTTCTGCTGTAAATACCTACCTGCTGATACTTTTGGTTGATAACCATCGGCAGATATTCTTGGAAGTAGTAACAAGTTGGCTTGCGACAATAATAACATTGCCATTAAGTGCAAAACTGATAAAACCTCATACCATGCATTTGAAATAGTTGTTTCCTGCAAAAGTACAAAATTAAAATCAAATATTATTCGATGCACCAGAGCAGAACACAAGCTAGCAACAGACGGAAAAGGTCAAACAGTTTCAAACTCACACCTCTGCATCATCTTCTTGATTTATCCACACAAAGTGCACCTTGTGCTGTAGATGGCTTCCATCTTTAACTAGTCCCAAAAGAACAGGCAAGTAATCTTCAAGAGCCTGATGAAGATCAGCTAATGTTGAACCTCCTTCAAAAACAAATAATTTTAAAAAAATGAATGAACAAACCCACAACTAATCTAACTATGATCTGCTCATAAGAATTTCTTACAACCTACCATGTTGGGTTGCACTTCTTCTCTTTGTTCTCGTGACCGTTGGTGCTTCTTGGCCAGCCATGACAACAATTCGAGTTCTTAATGCAGATAAGCGTTCCACTAAATTCTTCGACAAATGGTCACTTAGAGATGTAGAGAAATCAACAGGTTTTGGTATCCGAAAACCAGGTATGTAAACAAAAGTTTCCCCTATATTCCCGGGCCTCCTTCTATTTCCACCAGAATCCTTTGGTGTAGAAACTATGCATCCCATATTCAACAATTTACTATACAAACCAATCCGAGCGAGAAAAAGTCAGCAAAAAAAAAAAAAGTTGACTTCTTTGGCAAGTAGGAATTAGCTCTCAGCGATTCAAAAACACCATACAGGTAATGTAATCATCTCAATTATACGAATTGGTGGTGCAAATAATTCAAACTATTAACATACAAGAATGTAGTAAGAAATCACAAGGAGATGTGGAAAATAACCACTAAGCAAACCATAAAGAGAACTAATATAAATGCCCTAACCAATAAAGCATAAGTAGTAGGTCTATCACGAGCAGTATCAAAAAAACCTACTAGAACTCTCTAAATGCTAGCATATGAAACACATACATATATACATACATACATAAATATGACTAAAAACAAAAAGAATATATAGCAAACATGATATATATGATCTGACCTTGTGCCCTTATCAGAGAGTTGATGGCAGATGGATCAAAACCTCTTTAAATTTCAATGAAATTTCTGCAGATATAAAGTGTAAAGAGAGATTCAATAGGAGAAAGAAATAATGATAGGGAGAGGAACACCAATAAAGCAGGTGAAACACAAGAAAAGCATGACGCTTTACACTTTCTATGCCTCCCCATTCTGAAAGAAGTACAAGTGTTACGAAAAAGTCTAAAACAACTAAAAGACTTGAACCAGTTGGCTTTCCCACCTCACATGAAAAATTCAAAAGAAAAATGTGAAAGTTAAGGAATTCTGGCTCAACAAGAATTAAGAGCTTTCAAGCAGAAGCAACACAAATACAGAACATAAAAGTGCAAAATACTGCGAATTTCTTCAAATGGGTATTTGTTTAAAACCAAAATTAAGAAATTTTCAATGACAAATGTTGAAACTTTTCTTCCTTTTCTCCAAATTGATCAAAATAAAGATCCAATTTCAATAAAACTCCTCTAAACAAATACCCAAAAGAAAGAAAAAAAAAATTGAATTTCAAGATAGTGTGAAGATTAAGCAAGACACAGATTATCAAGACAGCAGCAAGAAAAACATTACATATATATCTTAAACCCCAACTTTCCAAGCAACCAAACAAGCAAAACATTAAAAAAGAATACAACTTTGAAATCTTACCATTAAAAAGCTTGTATCTTTGTACTGGTAGTAAGAAGTCAAAATTGAAGTAATATAGCGATGAACAGTAAAATCCAAAAATCAAATTCAAAACCCACGAAAATCAAACAAAACTATGAAATGGGTGTAATTCAAAATAATGAAATTGAAATCCATAGAAACAAAAACTTATTGGTCTGAAATTGAGGAGAGAGAGAAAGAAAGAGATGAATAAAAATAGCTAATGCTAAGAGCCATTAGAAGATTCTGTTGAAGATGGAATAATAATAATATAAAAAAGATGAACATAAAAATAGAAAGAAAGTTTTAATTTTTTTAATTTAATTTATTTTGATAACAAACTTTCTTTTTTATAGTGAAAAAGAAAGTAAAAAGGTTTCTAATTATTTTATTATTATTAATAACTATTTACTTAGAGGATGAAGTCATCGTTTTTATTGCGAAACAGAGCACTTAACGGCTCCATATTGTCCTGTACGGTGCGTTTCACTTTCAGTGCATAATAATTTGGTTAAAAAAGATACAATATAATAATATTATTATATAGTGCCATTTCTTATTAAATCATATTAATAACATTATTTTTTAAATGCTAAAATATTATTAATTATATATATATATATATATATATATATATATATATATATATATTAATTTTATATCTTGATTATATATTGGACTCTCGTTAAAATATATAAAAATTATTGTGAAGTGTTTTTATATTCATAGACGAGAAATTTTTTATTTTATTCTATTTTATAAGTTGATCAATTCTTTTTTAATTATAAGTAAAGGTTAAAAATATTTACAAGTAAAATATTCAAATTAGAACAGATGAAGGTTTTTTTTTTTTCCACTCATATATCGCTCACACTATGGTTTATAAATTATTTATTAGCCATTCAGACAAATATATATCAACTAATTATTAATAAATTTTAACAAACATGGAACAACTTATTTTTAAACAATTTATACATAATAAAAAAAAATTACAAATAACAAGTAAAAAAATATTAACTTTAGTAAATAGGGTTGCAAACGAGACGAGCTGAGCCGAGTCGAACATTGCATGTTTGAACTTTGTTCATTTATTTGATGAGCTAGAAAATTGAGCTAGAGCTCAGCTCATTTATTTGACAAGCTCGTTTATTAAACGAGCAAGCATTTAACGAGCTAAGTACCGAGCCGCTTAACTAAAGTTGCAAACAAGCTAAGTCGAACATTGACTTGCTCAAGTTTAACTCGTTTATTTTACGAGCTAGAGCAAACATTTAACAAGTCGAGCACCGAGCCGTTTGACTCCTTTGCAGCCCTAAACAAGACATATGTAATACTGAGTTGTTTGAAATTAAGCTACTATTGTATTGATGTTATTATTTTATTTAATTTTCAAAAATTATGAAATGACATGTGAAATTCATTCCACATAATTTCATTTTTCAAAATTGATCCTTTTGATATTGTTTAGTGTCTACATACAAGGAATGACCCATTTGGTTGCATTGTTTCTTCTCCCATAATATATGACAAGAAACAATAAATAATTGGAGGAACAATGTAAACATCATATCAATATTTGTTCAGTCAATATTGCAAGTCCCACATAACGTGAAGATTGTTATACACTCAATAACTATAACCTATCAATCTTTGTTTTCCACACTTATTTTGCTAAATAACCAAAAACTAAAGTGTTCTTTAAATATTTTTTAATTTAATAATATATACTAGAGTGTTCTAAATTCTTCTTATTCTTATCAATTGATATTTAATTAGTACTTTCTTTGACTTAAGTATAAAGAATTATTATGTAATTATTGTCCCAATTACAACACAATCATATATATATTTTTATATATTAAAAAATAAAAAATATTTACCTGAACTGAGTTTATAATAATAGATTTTTATTTTTCTATTTTATCTTTTTTTCCAATAAAAAACGCTGATGTACTTAAATAACTAAAACTTATATCTTTTTCTCAGCGAAAAGCACTAATGTGCTTAAATAACTAAAACTTGTAACGAAAACCTAATTTAATTGATTGAAGAAAATGATTACAAAGTTCTTTACAATATGGCCGTTTAAGCATATTTATTACAAATAAAATTTACATCTCTCCTTCATTCTACTAACTGATTAGGTGAGACTTTTTCAATGAACAAGAGATATTATTAGAATTGATATGTTTGTATATTCATTGTACTCTGAAAACACAAACTCACCAACTTAAAAGAGATATGTAGACATTGTTCTAAGGGACAAATGGCAAGTCATCAATCGTTAAATTTTATTTGACAAAGACATAACAAATACTCAAAAAGGAATAGATGATGAAACCATGTTTCAATAATATTACAAACCCTTTTCCCTTTCTAACATGCAATTCATTTCTTTCTTTCTTTCTTCCTTCGTGTTCCAATCAAAATCCAAAACAAAATCTCTTGAAATGTTTTCTCACAATCATTCAAATATCATTTATAATATTGCAACGGTCCACGATAAACCTAATGATCATGAAAATAATAATACTCATATACAAGACATTCTTAAAATTAGTTTAAACTAATTTTTTTTTTAATATAAGCATACACACGCACTCAATTAGCATATTAGTAGGTTAGTGTAGTTAGCATCACTCGAATCTAGAACCTCAGTTTATGGTGGAGTGAGCCTTACCGCTACGCCACCACTAGTAGTTGGTAGTTTAAGCAAAACTGTTACATAGTGCACTATTGATTTTGTTAAAACATCAACAAATTATTAGATATTATTCGTAACCGATTTACAATTTGTATAATGTATGCATATATAACTATTAAATATTGCTTTTGGATTAAAACATTGTTGCAAAATCAACTAATCTTTTTCGTTTTTTAATGCATTTTAATTGTATTTTCTGAGACCATTACTGATTAACTAAAAATATGGTAAACTCATTATAATAACTTTTAATTATATACACACGTTTCACTAAATTACTTTGAATATAAGCTACTTAAAGCATGATGATAAGACTAAAGTGAATAAATTAAGGTGCGAAATGTCCATAGCATTGGAAACAAATGAAACATATGATTGAAGTCTTGAGAAATGGACGTAACAAAAACAAGCTACGTAAATAAAAATCTTGAAGATATGTAATAATTTGGTTTATTTGGCATTTTTTGTATGTATAAAGCGTATAAACCCCAAAAGGTCACTATTAATCCACCGTCCAAAACTTCTTTTTCCATGCTCTATTCGCACTTGTTCATGCACACCTGGCGGAATCATAATCCATATGTCATCTTTAGATGTGTGCGGGGCTCAGTTTGAATCAAACAGATATTGAACCGAATAGGAAAGATCTAAATTAAATTGATTAAGAATGTCAATTTATACATAATTATTTATAAAATTTAGTGTAAACTGATTTTTTAAAATAAAACTATAATAAATATAAATTAAATTGAATTTGTCTTGATCCAAAATATTAATTGATAATGTACATTAAAACCTAGTCGTAAATAAATTATGTAATTTGAATATAAGTTTCAAAATTAATTCCCTTCCGTTACTCAAAATATTAGTCGAGATTCGAAAATAATCTCATTTAAATTGATTGATAATCAGAAATGACGATTATAACCGGACTAAATACTTTAATCTCAAGTTTTCAATAATAAACTATCATTTCACTCAATCAAATCAAATAACTTAATCAATCAAAGACTTTTATGCACATTTTGATCTTTTATTTTTCTTTTAATGGGTCCATTCAACGATGATAAATGATAGGGATTCAAATATCTAGATGGGCTAATAATCTGTTTTACAGTTTCTGGGTAGGCAGTTTTCCCAACGATTGCTGTAATTTTGATTCATTTCTCTCGTAGTAAAATTACGACAAAGATATTTTTATCCTTTATAAAAAAAAAATAAATGATAGGGATTTAATTTTAGGAAAAATCACCAAGGGGTAAATGGATAAATTGTTAAAAATTACTATTAAATTACATCATCAATCATCAAAAAAATATCTAAAATTTTTATATTTATAATTTTCAATAATTTTTTTAAAAAACTAATTATTAAAAATTTAGTGGGCCCACTCATGCATAAGGCGCCAAGGCCGGTGAATAATATCAAATAATTTTTAAATCATAAAATAGGAAAAAGACAAGTTAGAAAGAACACGTGTCGGACAAATAAGGGTTTGATGATTGAAGAAAATAGGAGGATTTGCTATTTATAGGGGAGTGTTCTGTTCTGTCTGTCCACTTATACCAAACTTTGATTTGCTGTCTGCCGCAACATACATTTATTAGATAGGATTTCATTATATCCAACGGAAAAGCTACACGTGTATTGAAATTATCAAGATTTGGTTTGCTTTTGCGTGTCTTGCATGTTGTATTGGATTGCGTCAAAGTTGCAACGGTCGGATTTAGATAGAATGGTTGGAGAGGCTGACACGTGTTTTGTTCATTTTCTTTCCTTGCTGTTGCTGATCTATCTTATGCCTTCCCAAGGATATTCTATTTTTTGTTTTTAAAATTCAATAAACAAAGTACTAATAATGAATTACCTACAATTTTTTTTCTTTATATTTATCTTTTATTAATACCAATAAAATTAATTTTTCACTTATACCAAATTAGAAATAATAATAAATAATTACTAACCTTTTAAAAAATTTATTTTTTATCAATATCAATAAAAAATAATAATAAATAATTACAAAACTTATTATAAATAAAAATACAAATAATCCAAAAAAAAATATAAATAATCCAATCCGTGTCATTTATTAAGAGAAAGTTAGATTTTTTTTATATGTTTGATTTTATATTTTAAAATTCTATTTCAATATATTAATTTATTATTTTTTTATTTGTACGATATTTTGTTATTAATTGAAAAATGATATACTAATAACAAATAGTTTATTTTAAAATATAAAGTCAAATAAATATAAAAATAATCAAATTTAAAAATAATCAAATTTTAAAAAAATAGAATAGAGGGAGTAGTATTTTTTTATTGTAATAATGTAATAGTATAACTGCAATAATAATAATAATAATTATAATTATAATTGTGAACTCTGATCTCGTTGAGCTTATGTTATCCATGGCCTTGGAGAGCTTGATATAGGAGCTCCGCCAACAGTAATGAGTGGGGGTTGGTAAGGTGCTGGTATGGGTATGTTGAAAATGGGTATGGTGCAGGTAAGGTTGGTTGTGTGCGGGTGTGGGCTAACAAATTCAAGACTCCGAAGCTCTGACATAAGTCAAGTTCAATCGATTCGAGATTCTTAGAGACCCTTGCATCGTGTTGTAAAAAGGAGAATCAGAGAATTTTTAATAAAGATTGTAACCACTATATTATCTTTTTTTTTTTTTTCTTATTTTTAGGAATACAAAATTTGTTTATAGTGTAGGTAAGGTTGGCTGTGTGAGGGTGTGGATTAACAGTTATAGGCATGGGTTTACCTCATATGGGAAGTTTAAGCGGTGCCATGTGAGCGGCTGGTCAACTAGCATAATGAGAGGTCAATGACTCGCGTGGCTATGGTTGGTGGGTCCGTAAAAGTGAGTAGGCTTACAACAACAACAACAACAATAATGATGATAATAATATCCAATCAGTTTGATTTTTCCATTCATGATCAA
>CATIWJ010044616.1:0-22892 GCA_949640765.1 Croton laevigatus | reverse complement strand
TGCACTCTATTATCTTCAATTCTCTATACATTTTACTTCAATTTACCTTGTTTCATTAGTGTTTGTTGGGTCATCATTAAATCCAACATTCTTGTTGTTTTGTTTTCTTATAGTTGTGAGTTAGCTTTAAACTCATCCTTACTTATATTTTCTGTAAAGTTCGGAGTTAGCTATAAACTCTAAGTTTTAAGGTGAACTTGTAAAACCTCTCTTGTATTTGTTATTGGTGTTAGTGGAACCCAATTCCTTTCTAGGATTGGAGAAGTGGACGTAGGCTCGAGATTATAGTCGAACCACTATAAACTTCTTGTATTTATACCACCAAATTTCCGCTCATAATTTTTAAAGGCTACTAATTCACCCCCTTTCTTAGTTGCCACGGGACCAACATAAACACAGCAAGAGAGAATTGCAATCTGAAATTTTATTCAATAAGGGTAAAGGTCTTGAAGATTCGATTTCAAGGTTGTCTTCTACAAAGATAAATGAAGGTCTTGCAATGATCACAACAAGGTTGTTATCAAAAGGCCATGTTAAGTTTTTCTTTTTGGTTTCTCTTTTCCCTTTTTCCTCTCCGTTTCCATTTTCCTATTTCTGTTCTATTCTCGTTTTCTGCTTATGTATTTGTTTCTCTTTCATTCTCTTCTTTTCTCTTCTCTTCTCTTCTCTTCATTTCTGCACTCTTTTCATTTCCAATTCAATTTTTGCTTCTTTTCACCATCATCCATCTGTCCCTTTCTTTTCTTGCACGTAATTCCTCTATTTTTTTTTCA
This sequence comes from Croton laevigatus, assembly GCA_949640765.1. NCBI lineage: Eukaryota > Viridiplantae > Streptophyta > Magnoliopsida > Malpighiales > Euphorbiaceae > Croton > Croton laevigatus. Next base: position 22,119 of record CATIWJ010044616.1, on the reverse strand, counting down.
AAATATCCTTTTAATTGCTCTTCCCTTTTTGCCCTTTATATCAATATCTTATTACAATTTGCCCCCTCTTAATAATAATAATAATAATAATAGTAATAGTAATCTTTGGCTCTAATAATTTTATTGGATTTTATTTGACCGTTAATTTTTCGACAAACCTCGATTGTATTCTTAACATAATTCTTTGCTCAAATTGTTTCTTTATTTAATTACTTTTGTCATTGATAAAAATACTCGTTTATACTTCTAATTTGCACCCATCTTTTTAACTTTTATTCTATTAATTTACTGTTTACATAATCCATGATTATATTAATATCTCGGTTCACGTATTAACGTTTTTAATTTTTCTTATACATTTTCTGTTGATTTTAAATAAATACCTTTTTCATTTACTATTGCAACTAATATTACCATTTATTATCAAATATTATTCATCACTATATCTTGCTCTCACATTCTCTGACTGTATTTAACTTTAGTCAAGCAAATGTTAATTTATTTTCCTTTTTTATACAATGTTTATGATAGGTTTACAAGATGTTTATTTCCCGAATTATTTTTACTCTTTCTAAAATGTATTTCTTATAAACTTTCACCTTTCGGCCACTTATTTGAAAATATTAATCAAACACACTTCCTTACTCCCATTTAGCTTTTTACTAAATAAATACCAACTCATTTATTTTCTATCTAAAATTCATTTACAATTAGTTTATAATGGCATTCCTTACTTCCTCTTCTTTTAAGAAAACATGTTTACCTTTAGTTTATAACTTGTTTACTTCTCATTTACAATATGTGTACTACGCTTATAATTCATTTACTCTTCTTTTACAATGCATTTGCTTCCTTTTATAATGCTTTTATTTTCTTAATATTCCATAATGCGCTTTTATACTCGAATTACTATTGTATTTCTGACTTTATAATTTTAGGATGTGACAATGTGTACCTAAGCTCAACACCAATATCGATTGCCCATATAGGATGGCACTATTAGAACTAAAAGAGTTAAAAGATTCAGTTGCAAGAACTTCTAAATAAATGATTCATCCGGCCAAGTGTTTTCCATGGGGAGCGTCAGTTCTTTTTGTGAAAAAGAAAGATGGATCCTTTACCACATATTGATGATTCGTTTGACCAGTTGAAAGGATCTGTGCTTTCATCAAGATTGATTTAATTAAGGTCAGGTTATCACCAGCTAAGAATCAAGGAGGAGGATATACCAAAAACTACATTTAGAACCTGATATAGGCATTATAAATTTCTTGTAATGCCATTTGTGCTTAAGAATGCACCTGTGATATTCATAGATTTGATGAATCGTGTCTTTCACCCATATCTAGACCAATTTGTAGAAGTATTTATAGATGATATACTAGTATACTCAAGGAATAAAGGAAAAAATGATAAGCATCTTAGGGTAGTATTACAAACCTTAAGAGAAAAACAAATGTATGCCAAACTTAATAAGTGGTAATTTTGGTTGGAAGAAATTGATTTTCTAGGACACAAAGTATCTGCAGAAGGAATCTGAATGGATCCTTGGAAGATTGAAGCTATGATGCAATGGAAACCACCAAGGACAATGGAAGTACGTAGTTTGTTAGGTTTAGCAAGACACTACATACGGTTTGTAAAAGGATTCTTGATTATTGCAACATCGCTAACTCAATTACTATAAAAGAATGTTAAATTCCTATGTGCGGAGGATTTCCAAATGAGCTTTGAGATTTTAAAGAAGAAATTGTCAGAAGCATATGTTTTGATCCAACCTGAATCCGAGAAGTATTTTATGATTTACAACGATTCTTCATATATTGGATTAGGTTATTTATTGATGCAAGACGGGAATATAGTAGCATACGTGTCTGGACTATTGAAGCCTCATAAGAAGAATTATCCGACACATGATTTAGAGCTTGCCGCAATAGTGTTAGATTTTAAGACTTGGAGACATTACTTAAACGGAGAAAAGTGTTATATATCTATGCGGATCACTAGAGTCTTAAGTATTTCCCCACTCAAAAGGACATTAATTTACAGCAAAGGAAATGGATGCAAATCTTAGAAAATTATGATTACATTCAGGAAAAGCCAACATTGTGGCAAATATGCTTAGTTGAAAGTCATTCCAAGCGTTAAGAACAATAAGAGTGAAATTAGGTCTAGGAGAGAATGGAGCGATACTGGCGAAAATACAAATACGACCTGTATTTTTACAGCAAATTTGGGAAGTGCAAGCAAAAGATGAACAAATAATGGAAGAAGCAAGTTTAAGAAAGGAAGTACGAAGTACATGAGGGAACCTTGTACTTTAAAGATAGATTAATAGTCCCAAAGGCATGTGAGTTGAGGGATAAGATTTTGCAAGAACACAGTAGCCCATATGTGATGAACCCTGGGAGTACAAATGTCACACCTCAATGTACATATCATTGAGTATCATACATATCATTATAGGTTAATTTTCATGATTTTGGGATGCAATAACCCGGTAAGCTAAAAGTGTGCATCAAACGCACCAAAATCTGAAGGGAATTTTTACAAATGTTAGGGACCTAAAGGTAATTTTGGGACAAGTTACGAAGGTCCTTGACAATGTATATATTTAAGGTCAAGACAAGAATGAGTTTTCAGGCAAAATCGAGTCGTAACAATGTATCAAGGAATTTTTCGAAAATGCACCTACGAAAAGTTACGAAAGGATTTCCGACGAAGGACCTTTTGTATTTTCCACCACCATTTTGGTCATAAAAATAAAAGAGAGCACCATTTTAAGAAGAATAAAGCTTTTCCTCTCGCCTCTTGAATTCGAGATATACAGAATCACGTTAACGTGTTTCTGTGTATCTCGAATTCGAGAGGCGAGAGATGTAGCCTTGCTCTTTTAAGAAAGTGAAAAGGTGGTGGCAAGTGAAAATATCATAGCCACCCAAGTTTTTGGGTTGGAAAAAAAATCCAAGCCATAAAAAATAAATGAATTAATTAAATGGAAAATCAAAAATAAAAAAGAGCAAAGTGTTCTTGAAAATTCAAGAACACATAAACATATGAACAACAACCTCTCTTCTTCCTCCATAGTTGACCGAACTATTTCTAAGCTAAAGGCAAAAGATTTTTCAAGTTTTCAAGGTGATTTTGAAAGGAAAAGCTTAATTTTGAGGAAAGGAATCCATATATGCTCTTAGTTTTTTTTAAGCAACATATATGCTCTTAGTTTATTCATTTGATTAGTTATTTGTGTTGTATGAATGAAAAAAGGTTTATGTTGGATGAAGAACATATCGATGTTTATGAGGAAATGAAAGATAATGATAGTAAATGAAGTTTACATGTAGAATTAAGTGTAGAAACATGATTAGTAGCCAAAAATAAGATAGAAAGTAGTAAGAACATATGGTTAGGGTTTATGTTCATAAATTAGGGTTTATGTTAATGTAGAAAATCAAGAAGAAAATTCTAAAGGAAGAGGGAAAGAGCAAGAGTAAGTGAAACAAGTGAAGAAAGAAAAGAAAGGCAAAGGGTTTGGCACTTTAACCATTGTTCTTCCACTTTTAAGCTTTCTTGAATTTTTTATTATGTTCATAAATGATGTTTATGTTTATATTTTATGCGCTTAAACATGTTTTAGATTGATTTAAAGTCATTAGAATTGAAAGAAATGGAATTGAACATAAAAAGTGTCAAAAACCTTAAGTTGTCCATAAAATTCTATGGATTTTTAAGTAACCCTTTTGAATATATTTTGCAAATTGGCCTCCTAATCTTTCATTAAGATCAATTTTGTGGTAAAAAAAAATTTCCTCCAAAAACAAATTTTGGCCGAATGGGTTACAAGATTTGGCCTAATGGACCACTTTGAGTAACCTAGCATTTACACCAAGAAATCCTTTGAATTTTTGGATCAAACTTTATAAGTGTCTTCCCAACATGTAAAGGGATGTTTATGACTCACCTAGGGTACTTGGAAGTCCCTAGAGTTAGGTTGTAACACATCCATTTCTAAGGTATAAAAGTTGCTAAAAACCAAAATTTACTCTTAATTTGGTCATTTACTATTCATATGATCATTTTTACTTGTTCATATTTCAAGTAAGGTGTAGTCACTTTTCAAAGTATAAGAATGAGCAAATAAGAAGTATATATGTAAGAAAAATACCTTACCTTGTCGAAATGAAAGTGAGAAAGAAAAATGAGGAAATTGAACAAATGATGTTTATGAAATGTTTGTTTAAAGAAAATGATGTATATGAAATGAGTGTACTTTTGAAATGATGATAAAGTGGCAAGGAAACTTGAAATATAAATGCTCTACTTGGCTAGGAAAAAACTCTTGTGATAAGGGTATGATGCATCATACGGTATATTTTTACAGTACTGCCTGTGATTATGATTATGATTATGATATTGATATTATTTATTCGGGTAGCTTCAGTTACGATCTATGACTGAATGATGATTATTTATGGTAGCTTCGGCTACAATCTATATGATTGAATCATGGTTTGATATATTTATTCAGGGTAGCTACGGCTACGATCTATGACCGAATAACTGTTATTCAGGGTAGCTACAGGTATGATCTATGACCTAATAACGGTACCATTATCTTATCCTGTGTCATCCTGCCAGTGTAAGTAGAGCAAAGTTGAAAAGTAAAATTAAATAAATTAAATCCAATTGATTGTGAAAATTCTTACGTGAAATGATTATTGTTTAAATTTTCCATTCTATTTTATTTTATTGTTGCAATGGTTAAAGTACTCATTGGGCAATAAGTTGCTTAGTGAGTACAATGTTTAACTCGCAGGTCATAGATAAAAGTTAGCTTACCGCAGCAACTGTGATCGATGACACATCATTGGGTAAGATTTTATATCTTAATAGAGCAATGACATGTACATTAAAGTTGTATCGTTGTTAAGTTAGTATTTGTAAATTATGTATAACATAGTAAATATTATATAATATTGTGATAGTTGTTCGCCTAAAAATATACTATCTAAAAACGATCCGCAAGTATACATGGCAATTGTAGTATACCGGCGGCACCCAAGGTCGTTTTCTCTCAAGGACTAAAGATTACTAGTAATAACTCTCTCTTTCTCTCTATAATCTAGCCGGCAAAGCAAGTGTTCAAATTTAGTTTTAATTAAGTTTAAACGCACGCAACCAACAACAACTAACTTCCGACAATAGAACAACGGTAACTAACGAGCAAAAACCACAAGAACAATATCAGAAAAAGCGTCTAGGGATTGTAATCTGCAAATTAATTCTTTATGAATTTGAATTCACCCAATTGATTATTCTAAAGTATTTAGTTTCCGAAAATTCGCCTGATAAACAGTATTCTATTAGCAGTCACATTCACAGAATTTAATTTATCAAAACAAAATACTAACCTTAAAACTTATATTATTAATTCATTTTAAAATCTTAATTGGATGTATTCTGGTAACGAACTCAACTCTCATTACTTATTCAAAATCTAAGTTGGACAATCGAAATCGAATTGTACATCCTTTGGCAATCAATCAATCCAATTAAGTAAATAAAAATAATCAAGTGGGATTAAATTCAAAACTCATATCACAATTTACTTCAAATATCACCTAGACTAAAATCAAATTCAGCTCATCATCATAACAATTTCAACAAACTCAATCAATGAAACACACAAATATTTCAAAGTTCATCTCAAATTCCAAGTTCAGACAAAATTCGGCTCACCAACACAATATCAGCTCAATTAAAATTCAACAGAAAACAAAATAAAGAAACAGAACAATGAAAACCTCCCGTCCGGAATCGTCTCTCTGCCTTCAGTGAAGAACACGTGAAGTCTTGCAATCCCCAATCGGAATTCCTCCATTCATGGTCATCGCGAAGAACTTACACCCAGAATTTAGTTCTGCCCAAGACCTCTCTTTTCAAATGTTGAATTTTCCGATGGTGGAGTACTGTACTCTTTCGAAATCAGTCTCCTCCTCCTTGCTTTCCAGTCACGAGCTCACTGTTATCTCCAATCAGAGTCTTCTGCTTGTGGTGGTGATTTTTAGAGTTAAAGAACTGGTCTTCCCCTGTTCTCGCAAACGTCCAAACCTCTCAGTTTTCAGAAATGAAGAACCGGTTTCTTTCGAAATCCCTGTTCCTCGATTTCTTTTCCCGGTCGTGAATCACTGTAATCACCGGTGATAGGACCTGGTTCTTTCGAATCCAGGATCCCCTTTTGTATGGCCGGCCTCCTTCGGTCTCTATCGTCCTCCTTTGATTCGTTACTGTCGCCCAACCTACTCCTTTCGTCAATCTCTGTCACGGTCTCTCGTTCTATTTTTCCTTTTATTTCAGTTTCGAATTTCAATCAAACCTTCCAATCCCTCCAGAATCGCGAGTCGGCCCACCGAAATCGTTGCTGATCTTCGATCCCATTTCTTCGGTCTTCACATCTTAAAGCTCAAATTCAAATTGCCCACGATCAGATCGTCTCCTTCATCTTCGTGAATCTCTGTTCCTCTCTCCATCCATCTAACAAATCGCGAAAATCCTCTGTTTAAACTTCATCCAAATCCCTTTCGAATCGCCTTCCCAAGATCTCTGTTTTCTCTTCGTCCCCACCGAGAATCGTCATCTGCAAATCCTCCAAAATCTTACGGTCTCAGCTCCCTTCTAATTTGGCTAAGCAAATCGCTGCGTTGAGGAGCACAGACATCCCCTTCACCAAACCGCAGATTTCAATTCACCCACCAAAACACACCGTTTCACTTAACCAAAATTTCAACCAAAACACAGCTCTTCAATAATCCAAAACGCAAAACCTCATGCTGCAAAACGCATGTTCTGATTCAATTTGGGCAAAATTTCATTTTGAACCCTATACTTCGCAACTTATGCCAACCGCCCCTCCTGACTTCTAACTTCTTCAAAAACGTCCTTCCCACTTTGCTATTCTTGCCTGACTTTTGTTCTTTTTTACACAATTATCCAATAATGACCTGAAAAGTAAAAATATAAAATAAGTGCTACAAAGAATAATTAATTACCAAATTATAAGAAAAATTAAGTAATAATTCTCAATAAAATTATATATATATTTAGCACTTATCAATAGTATTAAGTTAGCACTAATAATTACTGCTTGAGTATATTACTTGATATAGAAGTGTGAATTTTCTTTGCAAATTGTTGTTGAGGTTATAAAGGGGAAATATTGGAAGTGTTTTGTGATTGACTTATGTTATGAAAAATGTTTTTCAAAACTTAAAAACCTGTTTCGGCGAGACTTGGGACCTAAAATTATATGGAAAACTCTGGCAAAATTTTCGTAAAAATTTATGAATAAAAATAATTAAGTATAAGCATTCAAAGCTCAAACACCAATAAGTGACACGTTATATAAAATAAGAAAAATAAAAGGGTTATAAATATTATATAAACAGAAAATAAATTAGTTAGTATTTATTTAATAAAGACTATGCAAATGCACGAAATATAAAAAAATATGTTAAATCAATATTTTGAATAAGTTATCAAAAAGTGAAAATTATAGGAAATGAATGGTTAAATAAATTAAGAAATAAATGTGTTATAAACGGATCATAAACAGAGAACAAACAGAAAAGAAACAAGTTATCTGTTTGATTAAATCCAAACAAAATTGAAAAATACGATAAGAGAATATAAAAATTCTGCAAATAATATTGATCAATAAATAACATACGATAAATATTGTAAAGTTAAAAAATACCATAGATAAAAAAAATACAGATTGAGAAACGTACAAGCAGAAATACATAAAAGATCAACAATTGGATACAAAAAAAAAAAGAATTTGCCAACAAAAAAAGACTGAAGGAAGAAATTATTTCTCAAATCTCTATTTATTAAATTTCGTCAGTAAAGCAATTTTTTCTTCATTTCTTTCATACCTTAATTCAGTTTTTCACTTTATGTACAAGTTACAACATGGGGATGGGGGGAATTGGAGCAACAGCAAATCACCAGTTCATTTCTGAGATTGCAGACGATCCTCGAAGTGTTACCGAGACCCTGAACGTCACAAGGAAAAGGGCGCACAAAAAGGTGAAAGTAAAAAACTCAACAGTCAGCAGCCCTGACAGAAATGATAAATGGCAATTCCCCCAAAAATATACAAAAACCAAATTCTCCTCACTCGACAAAATATAGGCTTAAACACTCCCTGCTCTATCAGTATCAAAGTTAAAATTTTCAAAATTGGGAGGACGCCACCATTAAGCAAATGAACATCGTCACTGGCTAATGACTTCCCTCTTTCACATTATTCTCTTTCGTGCGGAAGTCATCCAAGCTTCGGTACTCCTCCCTCAGCAACCTATCCAATTCTGGATGTTTCTTTATTGGATCTCTATGGTCACGTAGCCCACGGTAATGGTGGAATGCCCTAACATGTAAACATAAATTCTAGTTACAGAAGCAACCACTGACAGCAAGATCTAATTCACAAACACAATGACCATAGCCACTGACAGCAAGATCTAATTCACAATTACCATTGCTAGTATCTTTCATCCACATTTGAAGTGAAAACTAGCAATAAGAGTAGAATCTTCATATATTAATATATGCAAATGCAACAGTTTTAAGATATAACCAACATAATATCTATAGGTCACAATTCTCCGTACCTGAAACATGAAACTAAAGAATGCTACTGTAAATAACAGTTAAACTTGAAACATTACTAGAATCAATCATGTTAGGACTTGAAACCATAAATTGCTGTAGGACTAGGGAAACTCTTACTGCCATTCTCTTCATCCGCTACATAACATTCAAATCATCAGGCTTATGGCATTGTGTAAAAGTTGTTTATTATCCCATTTGAATGGCGAACTTTAAAATTTTATTTAACAAATATGATTGAAATTTATATTAGAATGCACTTATTGCTCAGAAAATATCAGGGAGCTCATATTGCTTCTCCTCCATCTACCCCAGCAACCACATAGTACTAACTCCCACCCCAAAAGCTCTGTACGTCACACTAGGACTGTACAAAGTTGGGTTGAACCCGACTAACCAGATGTATACAAAGTTTGCTTTTCCTGTTTTTTATTTTTTTTATTTTCCAAAAAGTGATTTCTGTCAGGTTTGTTTCAAAACAATAATTTCCTATTTTGTTGTTTTTGTTTCAAAGCTGTAAAAAGCAAAATAAGGATGGGTTAATCAGGTCCCACCCAACTTTGTACAGCCCTACCTCACACCAATCGCCCCAACATCCAACAAAAGGAAGGCCTACCAAGATTTCTAATTTGGATCATCAACCCTTTTCTCCTCATAATAATTTGGTATGAACATTGTTCTTTTTATAAATTTTTTTTTAGCAATAGAATACAAGTTATTCAGCAATATGTTGTTATCAACAGAAATTATTAGATTTACAGGATTTGGATATTTCGTTAAATTCTTCAGTTTACCATCATTTTAATTTACTGTACTATTTTGAATGCATACCCTTGCCATGAGTGCAAAAGATTGATACCCTTGCCATGTGTGTGCAAGAGTGTATATTTAATTAAATTCAACACTAATTTGACAAATCAGAAAACTTAGAAATATAACTATCAAGAGGTAGCTGATTCAGGCGTTTTCCCTTTTCTGAACTATTTTGGATGCACACCCTAGCAATAAATACATGAGTGCATGAATGTGTGGATCTGTATGTGCAAAACAAGCATGCATGACTTGATCAAACATTCAACGAGGAAAATTAAATCAGCATCATGGAGTTAGAGAAAAGGTGGGGACAATTTTACCAATATTTCTCAAGTCCATAAATATTGCCTTTGTGATAGAACTCAAGAGTAAGCTCTTCAAAATCCTTGTATAAGTCCTCTCTGAATTTATTCTCCAAGCCGTAACTGAGAAGAAACAAATTGACATTGTCAAGTACTAGACAATAGCATATGCAGCTGCAAGCAAGTATATTGGCATGTGTGTTTCTGTTGAAACATGGAAAACTATCTTGAAAAACATGTAAAAGAAAAGGAACATTGATTGTTGGAGCGCATAAGAAAACTCATACAGTAGTGCTAAAAATGTAAGCAAAATTATCAGTAATACCTATAGAACCTGAAGAGACATTCCATCCCATAGTTATAATTTGCATATGCATCTTCCATAGCTAATTTCCGGAACTCATTATACATCGACGGAACAAACATATCTCTGAGAAAATATGACCAAAATCTATACAATGTGTTCATTTCCTGTATGAAAATGCACAAAAAGTCAAACTAATAACAAAAGTTAAAGGTTCTAATCCGAAGGACAAAATCCCATAACTTACACAAGAGAGCACTGAAACCATATAAATCAAAAGCAACTATACTAACAAACAGATTTTACACATAAACAACAAATAAATGTCAGCAGATGCAAAGTGGAATATCAAAAATAATCATAATGAAAGAAGTGTTCTAAAGCTGCAGTTTACCTTGATCTAAAACATAATAAGATAGATTAAGCAGCTTAGGCCTTCTTTACTTTTTAGGAAATAATACATGAAAATAATTCTGAGAAAATTGGAAAAATGCAGTTTGTTTAGTGGCTTTTTTACACTACTATAAGTTAGAAAGCTCATGTTCAAAGTTTTCTATTATTTACTTAAAATAGGATCATTTGTTTCCATTTGGCAAATATGCTTTTAATTAAAATAAATGTGGATTACAAAATATTGCTCATCATAGAGTCTACTTAGAAAAATTAGCTGATTGAGTAGCTGTAAGTTTTTTTAATTAACTATTTACAAAACACTAAAAGCTAAAAGCTACAGGAGTTACTTTTTGGTTTAGAAAATGTTAAAAGCTACTTGAAAATTGTTGTCAACCACAGCAACAATCCCAATGGTTACTTTTTAATGTTTCAATTAACTTCATTTTCCTTCCAAATATGCTCAGCAAGTTCAGGGACAAACCTCACTGCAACCAACTCCCATTTTCTTTCTGTCACTTAGACAGCGCTTATGAAACTTCAGGTACCTTAATAGAGCACAATAGCGAGCAAACTTTCAGAAATCACTTTTACATGTGATACACACCCACCCATACAAAAATTTCTTACTTCTGCTGTTTGAAACCATTTTCTTCTAACAATTGATGGCTTGGATGCTGAAATGGTGGAAATGACTTTGGAATGGAGCCCACTGGTGGACTACTGCCCAAATGACTGGCATGCGGTGAAACACTCAATTTTGAGGACCTGGGACTGTCAATTGAGATTAGGCTGCATATTAACTTTCTGAAACTTAAAAAGACACCAACAAACTCGGATATATCTTTTGGAAACATGTATATGGTATCACTAAATGCTGAAACTTGTCACTACTGCCATAATTTCTCCCAAAACTAGGTTAACTTTGATTTTATTTACTTTTAACCATGAGATGAGAATAATAGTAATAGTAATATAGCAAAAAACTTTCCAAAACCAACATCATTTTATACTGACCCATGATTTTCAGGAGGCGTAGAGCTAAAGAAAAATCCAACTGAATTACTTGGAGGACTCTCTGATATGACCCCGAAAGAATTACGTCCAGGACCATGATTCCTGAAGTTGCAAGAGAAGAACCGCTGCCTATGTGACGACTGCTGCTTTGAGAAAAATTTATGTTGTTTCCTTGCATTGTGAGAAATTCCAGACTCTTCATGGCTACCACTCACAGTGGAATTTTCAACAGTCTTTGAATTTGAAACCCCTGGAGCACTACCGGAAATTCTTGAGTTCCCATCCCTGTGCTCAAAACTAGAACTATTCTTTCTGCGATTAGATCGCTTAGTTTTGAGCTCCTGGTGATAGAGAGCAGAGTTTAGATATCATTAGGTGCTGGGGTTAAGGGAAAGCCACAGGGAATCCTATTCTGCTATACAGTTCTTACAAATTCACAATAGAACAGTATAAGCCTCAACCTGTTCATAGAAATAGAGGCCATCATTAATTGCAGAAGCAAGCTCTTTGGAAATGCATCTTGTTTCTTTACCACCAGTTTTGAATCCTTCAGCTGCTCGGTTATTCTGTATAATAGCAAAGTACTGGAAATAAATATTTGGACAAACTCAAGGCTAAATAGACAAAAACCCATTAAAATATTTCCTACAAACATTGATGCCTTCACAACCACAGATTGAGAAGGAAGCCATAGATAAAAGAGATCATAAACACAATACCATAGAAAAGAAAAGAAATTAGAAACAAACCTATGCCATAGAAGTTTCTTTTCTTTTTTTTTTTTTTTTCTGAAAATGCCTAAATTTCTGGTAGATTAACCAAATTCTGAAATTCAGTTTCACAGAAATGAAAAAAGCAGATGATCAGTCATTAATCATGGGAATTGGCTGCACATTTGATTACTTTAAGTCATAATAATTAACATAAACAAACCATTAAAAGTATAAATAATTAATATTTAAAAACGCCAATGTATTGGAAAGAAATGCTATCAACATTTATCTAAAGGAAGATTACTAGCAATATGAAGAAAAGCCTAGCTAGAAAATATTTTGATGGGAGAATTCTCAATTTTTGCCTCATAAAAAAGGGTTAATATTGATTTCTGGATTGATATCGAAACCAAAGAAAAACAAGTTCACAAGTAAAAAGGACATAGAGGTTAATTTGTGCTCTATTCACAGTCCATTTAAGAGCAGGCAACTTGTCTGATAGAAGAGAAACGAAAAGGATAAAAAGGTGCCCTATCACAGTTATAAGATGCATTCAAATATGCTCAACATATTTATACATTTCTTACGGTATAAGAGGATATAGATCATTTTTATAACTGAAATTTCATGCTATGTACAGCTATAAAAATTAAAATTAACGCCTTGCTCCCACCAAAAAAAAAAAAAATAATTAATTAATTACTTGCAAAGTTTACCTGAGTAACAATCACAAGTCTTTGAACATCTGGATCATTGACCAAAGTTTCATCTTCTTCATCATCAATCCTAGGCAAGTCGTAAGCAGTAAGCACATAAATATGGAGCATGAGAAATATCCAAAAATGTTATATTACATAAAATATAAGGGTTCTAAAACATTTTTCGTAATTTATACGAACAAATAGACACCAATGGTGGAAGAAAAGAGACAAAGGAGAAGAGGTAAAGTTGCTCTTCTAGATAAAGAATACAATAGTGAGAAAAAGTTCAGAAAGATCTAGAACACATTCTCAATATACGCCCTGCGCATCGCAAGGAGATGGAGACAATCAGCAAGGACCGGCATTTTGAAACACAGTTTCAATCAAATGGTCAAAACATATATCATGAACAACTTGTATTTCTCAAATGTGCTTTACATGCTATAATTTGTGAAGCTTTGTTAAATACAAACACCATGCACTATACAAAAACATATTAAGTTGAATGAATGAATACTGCCAACTGAATGTGAAACATGAAGAGCGAGAGAAGTTTGTTGATGATCAAAACATAAACTAAACTAATCAACGTAACCAAGCAAGCAATATGGATCATAATATGCCAAATATACAACCACAAGTAATACCTTCTTCCTGTAGAAATGCCATCATTCTTCTGTGTTTTCTGCTCAAGCTCCAACTCTTCGTCGAGCATAAACGTGTTAGCATAATAATCATTAGAAAGATCACCAAGATTCTGTGCAGACATATTGGATGAAATTTCTAAGCAAGTCTTATGGTAATGAGAAACTGCATGCCCACTTCCTCGAGTATGATATGCAGCGCTGGTATCAAGATCTGAAAGCTTAGTGTCAGCAAATGACTTTCCATTTGGATTTGCACTCCCCTTGGTTGCCTGTTTTCCAGCATTGATCAGAACATATGCATTTTCATCTTCTGTTTTACCAGTTTGTGTAAGTTCAGGAGCATCTCCATTCAACAATCTCTTCTCCACAATACCTACATTATGTGATGAAGAGTCAATATTTTCTTCAGAGTTACCACTTGCATTGTCCTCGATAGCAGTTTCTGCTTGGGACTCAGAAGTCAGAGCTTTTGGTGATGATGCATGTTCCATGGAAGCAGGAATCCATTTTGACCACTCAACACGTCTCCGAATCTTGTCACCCTATCGACATAATATCACAGTGATGGAAAACTATTTTGAGCAAAGAGGTCAGGAACCCTAAATTCTCAAAACCACATCCATACATAGTCATAAATAAAAAGCAGGTATTGCACGTTTGAAGCAGGTAAGAATAGGCAAAAAAGTAAACCAATAGCCTTACTGGTTCTAGACAGTGGGCAACCAGAAGTCACCATACCCTAACATTTGAAGTAAGAAAAAAAAATTCAACCTTCAATCTTACAACATATCGTTTTGAATGCAAATCTATTTTACTTCAATTAAGAACACTTAACATAAAGCAGAAAATAGTCAAATTCAGATCTCAAATTTTTCAATGAGTCAAAATTGAAGACTTAATCTAGGAAGAAGAATAACAAAAGAGAGAGTAAAAATTGTTGGCCACTGCATTGTGTGGAAGAAAATGGAAAGATAATAACAAAGGAACGTTAAAATCCACAAAGTGGCCAGGATTAGAGTCTAGAAAATTATGAAAGAGATCAAAATATGAATTAAACTGACTAATCCCATGGTCACAGTAACTAGACTAACATGCTTAATGTGCAAAAATGTTTTCCTATGTTTTATGCATACATTTATAGTGATATTATCAATTCAAAGGCTGCAACGTTGGCATCAATATGAGTTACCTACAATTAATTTCCTACATTGGATAAACTGGTAAAATTCACATCTATGATAACACCATCCATTTTTATATACTTATTATGGACAATTAATCAAATTCTAAGTAGAAAGAACAAGGACAAAACAGTGTTGATGATGAGATCCAAGCAGAAAACAAATCCAGCTTCAAAACTTCTTTTTCAATAACACTAACTCAAACCAACTAAATCAGAAACACTTAGATGATTGCTTCTTACATAAGAAATACTAGAGTAGAACAATTTAAGACACCAGAACTAGTAAAAAAAAAATATGAGGACCATCACCATTCAAACCACCTTCTCAAACTTTTATGTAACTAACACATCACAAAATCCTGGCCTCATTCCAGCATGGATATGCAATGAGCGAGGAACCCAAAAGGAGTTTATAAGCATGAAAACAAACCTGGACTTCTACTGTATTTGAACTTTGCAATGCATCAAGGATAAATGGTATATCTGTTGTCATTTTCTTAACCTGTGATACCATACAGGTTTGATAAGTTCCATCAAATCAAGCTTCAAAACAAGTAATTGGGTTTGGAATGCCAAACATACCCTGTTAAAGTCGGCAATAGTGGAAATAGGTACCCATCCTTGCTCATCCATCAAGGATATTAGGTAAAGATCAGTCTTCAGATTTTCATCGCTGCCAAAAAGAGGTACACAGTAAACAGAAAATATGCATATGCTGCACAGAATCAATGTTTCAAGCCAACAGATCTAGACATAATTATTTGAACCTAGGATTCTGTAGGGAGAAGAAATGAATCCATATTAATAATACAAATAAGGAAGCTAAAGGTTAGAGGATCCTGACCCATATACATTAGCCAACTAGTCTAATGTAATTTGAATTATAACAACCATCCATTTATCAGCCCCAGTTGTGCGGATCCATGGACTTCCACACATTCAACTCATGGTTTGTTATTACAAAGAAGATATTCATCAACCCATTGTCATACTAAGACTATTTGTAATATATTATACGTTAGACTTGCAACTGTCATGTCATCAACAATCTCATTTTTGTCAAGGACCTCAATTAGCACCCAGCACTCAACAAACTAGTCCTACATCCTTAGCGAGCCAATAGCAAGTTAGATTAATGATGATGCATTAACAAGAACGAGGGATGTACAAAGTTGGGTCAACCAGATCAACCCAACTCATTCCACATGTATAGCATTCCAAGAAAATATCAATATCAACGAGAATCACAACACACCGACGCAACATATCAATTTCTTCAAAAAAAAAAAAAATTAAATTACAGTAAAAGTAAGAAGTTACAAATCGGGTTCATTGGGTGGAACCCGATTTGGAACAGTACTAACAACAAACGAGATATACATTGAGGTGGAAAACAGTTCCCTAGAGAAAGTCGGAAACCAACCAGCTAAAGAAAAAAACTTCATTGCAAATAAGAGAAAATTTGAATTGGAGGTTCCTTTCTTGCAGTTATTGGACAACATGCATAAATAATACAATCTTTTTTCTAAGAACTTACCTGAAATAATAATCAATCTGTCTTATTATGTTATCCCTCAAAACCAGTGTTTCTTGGGGCACCACAGGAGCCCCTGGACTTGTAGGATATGTCATAATGCGCGGCGGATGGCCTCCCCTGAAAGTGCCCAGAGGTGCAACAGGAAGATAGCATATAGGAGGTCCTGTATAATTCTATAATCAGGCAGACAGCATTTAACTTTTACAGCAAATAACAGAGCAAGAGCAGGGATAGAGAAAGAGACAGTCAAGAGGAACGATGAAGAAAACATTCATTTACCCACATCAGAATGGAAAACCAACATTAGGTATCAATATATCATCAAACAAAAGCACTTTGGGGACTAGGATATTACCAGGAAAAGTTGGACCAACCACGAAGCCAGGAGCAGGGGCAAAGAAAGGGGGCCTAATTAGAGGTCTTGGTCCCATTCCCTGTTGTAAAGCAATGTTATCTCGAGGACCAAATGCATGTTGGTGCCAAGCATAATTCATAGGACCACCAGATTCCTGCACATTCGGTCTTCTATTTGAAAAGTTGACAGCATAAGCATTTGGATCCCCTCTTGGAGGAGGCTGGACATTAACAGGAGGAACAAAAGGTGGGATAGTGGAAGACTCGGATCCAGATTTTACCAAATGAGTTTCAGCAGTAGGAAAAGGTGCAGGACCAGGTGGGTATGCATATCCAGAAACAGCAAAATGTGGTGGAGGTACAATGGCATGAAAAACAGGTGGCAGTGACGGTTGCTGATAAGGAAAAGGTCCAGGAAACGGAGGTGCACCATTTGGGGTGCGTTTAGAGCCTGTTCTTTGATGTCTTGATGATGAGTATTTATGTGAGGAATTAGGATTTCCAGACCCTTGTGACCTCTGTTGCACAGCAGCTGACACCTGAACACCAACTAAAATTTTTAGCAAAATATAACTCTCCACATTAAGCATGATAAACATTATATCTGTTATAATTAAAAAGGGCAAACAAAGTGGCATGAAATATAGAAAATTTCACAAAGAGACGCCACCCACAACTTTTTGGGGAGAAGTGAGGAATGGGGAAGGATGGGCTCAACCATTGTTGCATTTTAGATGCAAGGTCCAAATGCAACCCTACAGAGAGGGAGGAAGAGGGAGAGACAGAGAGATTGCTGACACTACTTTTGTTAAACAAGTCAGCTGCTGTTTTTTCGTAAAACTTTTGAAGGAACACACCAAAAAAGGCTAATTTATAGTCATTTCTAGATAGATAGAGAGATTCTTAATACTACTTTTGTTAAACAAGACAGTTGCTGTTTTTTTATAAAACTTTTGAAGGTGCACACCCAAAAGGCTAATTTCTAGTTCTGAATTTATTCATTTGGTTTTGACATTAAGCGTTACAGGCAATTAAAGAATTAGAATTAGATAGCAGAATTACACTTTCACTATGGCTAAAATCAAATACAATCCATGGTCATAGAGAGAAGAAAAGGATGACCTCATAAGATGATCAGCCATCATTGCACTTCAAACACCCTTCCATCCCAAGGGAAATCAAAATTTGACCAATGTTGTGACCAAATATAATAGAAAAAAAATAACATGAAACAAAATTGAAAGAAGCTCCATACATTTTTGCACCACAGAAGTTCATGAACATGTATGAAATAAGTTGTCCATAACCTACATTGAAAAAAAAATTATTATAGTTCTACATTTGTGAAGCACATTGTTTTTGACTCATCCATAGCTTCTTTATGTCCATTTGTTCAGTCTCGATAATTCAGATAAAATTGATCACCTACAAATCGCGCACTCATCCATAGTTTTTGCAATAAATTTAGTTTTAGTTTATAGCAAAGTGCAACATGTTCAAAATGATGGGCCATATGTCCAAAATGAGTACTAAAAATATTCGCCATAAACGTTTTCAAGGAAAAAAAAACAGAGAAAATAAAATAAAAACAAGAACAGTCGCAATATGATGGTGCATAAGGGATCTCATATGAAAAAGTACAAGGTGGCCCTTCTTTTTATTCCAAAAGCTCAGGCTTGAGCATATAGGATGCTTTTAATGATTTTCCACATCTACAATAAAATGGTTTCTTGAACAAACTGAAGATAAATAAGTAGTAGAAATAGTTATACTTCAATAAAACTTGGGTTTTCAATCTGTTTTTGAGTTGTCAAGATGAATTTTAGCCCATTAGTGGCTTGTCCAAGCCTCCAAGATGAGACTGAACAAAGCAGCTGGAGCCCATTCAAGCTCAAGGTATGTATTAAAAGCCACAATACCAAGATGGATTAGAACAAAAACTAGTTCCACTCACCTCATTTATTCCCCTGCAACAATATAATATATGTATAATTTGCCAATAAAAATAATTTTGCATTAAAGAAATCAAATTGATTACAACTCCTAAATTTGAATGGACAAAATAGCTATCAGAAGAAAGCAATAACAACTAAAGGATGAATTTCCTGAATAACAAAATTTTATAAGTTCCCATTGATGATTCGAATTTCCTATTATTGGTATCATCCAGCAAACCTGCTTCTTTTTAATGGACACTGCTTTTCTATCTTCATTATTTGACTTCATCATGCAGTGAAGGAAAGAGAAATAAGAAAATTCAAATGTAATGATTAATTTCATTAACTTATAAGGATTTTTTTTTACTACCAGTTCTATAGGAAGCATGAATTTCTTTCCTACGTAAGAGTCCCAAATCCTAAAAAGATTTCCACATCTATTATCCTGTAGAAAGGAAAGTAATGTAACGAAAATAGAGAAACTTTTTTTAGAGATTAACAACAGCACTTTCTTTGTAATTATATGACTTTAAAGAAGAAGAATCTTTATATTTCCTTTGATCTCCAGCTACTTTAAAATAAAACATTAGACTCAAAGTTTGATCATTCAAACAATTGAAACTGTACCTTATATCTGCCTGCAACATATCCATCTTCTAAACTTATATTCAAAGTCTACATTTACATAATTTATCAACTCAATGTTCAAGCCTTTCAACTATATATGCCATGTCGACTACAAGTTATCCTTCACACGAATTTCACCTTCTAACCAACATCTCTAGCCCATCTATATGCAATATTTAATAGAAATCAAATAAAATTATATACACAGATGCCTCACACATTATATGTAATGGTGCAGTAACAAATTAAATGAAGCAAGTATATCATTAATAGGCAAGAAAAAAACTCCAACAATGGCAGTTAAAATCCGTGCAACTTTAGTTGAATATAAATTAGACACAAATGTATAACAGAACGGAAAAATTCCTTACTTGTGAACCAGATGTTGCAGTGGCAGTAGGCTTTATGGAAGCATCACTAGCTTTAGAGCGTTGCTGATGCTGCGCGTCAGCAAGAGCAGGCCAAGATTCGGCTCCCATGACCGGAGCATCTGCCACCACAGGAGTCTTCCACGGCGACTTAGGACCACCGCAACTAACTTCCTTCTGATCATCACCCGCCTCGCACTCCGCCATCACCATCAATCAATTTGAAATTGGTAGAGTGTCCAGCAACAGAGTTGTAATTGGAAGGAGAGATTAGGGTTTTGTAGGTTTAGCAGTAATAATAATAATATAAAAGAGAAGAGCGATAAGATTACAGAACGGTTAAGACCAAAAAGAGACACAGGACAGTGATGAAAAGCTGAGTAGCCGCAAAACTCTGTGCTAGCATAGGTAGGTTGCCTTCCTTTTATACCAGGGAGTACCAAAAGTAAAGTCGATATGCGTTTTTTTCCCAATTGTTCCGCACCGAAGCTAAAACCGTGGAGTGGGTATAGCAAAAAAGCGTATTCTTCGTTGGCATTATGTGTCGTTGGCAAACCATAAAGCAACTTAATAACCCTAGTAGGGCTTTTATGTAGGTATGCATAGTCTATTTGGCAAAAATAACTCTTTAAGTAGCATTTAGGTGTTTGAAGTAACTAATTACAAAACGTTAAATGCTATATGGGTTAGTATTTGATAAAACACTATTTAAACAGATAAAATCTATCTCAAAAGTTATTTACATGACATTACAAAAAATAGTATTTAGCATTTTGACAAATTTATCTTAAATGCTACTTACATATCGCTACAAAAAAATAGCATTTAGCATTTTGACTGATCAAAATGCTAAAAACTATTCCAAAAACTGTTGCCGAACATAGCCTTAGTGCTGGTGTTGTGGGTTTACTTGTCCATAATCTTGAAAATTAAATAATTAGGAAAACTATCAAATTCAATAAAATAACAGAAAAAATATTCATTTATAACTTTTAAGGCCATTGAGTTGAAAGTAATAGACAAAAAGGATATTTTTTGCTAGAAGTATACAAAGGGCATTCAACAAGTTTATGACTAGTTTTTTGTGTCTCTTATTATCCAGCTGTAACACCCTTTCTAGGCCCTCAAATGAGTCTAAAAGAAAAATTATATTAAGGGTCAAGAGTTGGTTATATATATATATATATAACGTGCATAGATTAACAAACATAACATTCAACATATATAACACTTCTAAATTTTTCCTCCTTATACCCTCCTTCTTGACAAGCCATGCCCTTCTATCATCACATCCACTTACAATTAGAAAAATAACTATTACACAGTATACCAATACAAAGCCACTGCTAAGATTCATAATATATATATATATAACATATGATCTGATATTGAATTCCAATATCGAAGGAAAACCACCCCTTATAATACTCGTTACTTAAAGAAGCAAGAACGCTAATAAACGAAGGATTTGACGGAACGAAATCAGAAGAACGCCACAACGAAGTTGATAAGTAGATCTGAATTCATGATGCAATCCAAGAATTAGAGAATCCACCCTAAATCTAAGAAAAGCAATTGAATATTCATGAAGAATAAACTTGTATTAAAATTCTGAAAGTTGTTACAAAAACGTTATATTAAAGGCCCTTATATAGTGAAGCCCTAAATCCTATTCTAATAAGGAAAATAAGAAAACTTATATCTTAAGGAAAACAAAATAACAACTAAACAACACATGTGGTTCTAACTACTAACTATGGAGGAGACAACCAAAATAAGCCCAAAATAAAAGTCCAAAAAAATAGCTAATCACGTCCAACCCTTTTAGAAACACGCCCAAACTCATCAGCACTTGTAAAATAGCGTTTTAAGCCTCAAAACTTGCACTCAGCATCATGATAATCCTTGGTTGAAGTTCCAGCTCCATTCTAACCTTCTCAGACGCATTTTCAGTCAATTCTTTGCTCATTTGCTCTTGCACATACATTCCTAATCTTGCTTGAAACTTTTTAGTTTTGCTTCGTGTTAATGGACCTTGAGGAAGCACCAAAGGATCTTGACCGTTCCTTGATTCACATCATTCTCCCCCTCTTGAAAAAGATTTGACCTCAAATCTGCATCATCATAAAGAGAAAGATAAAAAACGTTAAAAGTTGCACTTACATTAGACTCACCCGGTAAATCAATTTTGTATGCATTATTGTTGATTTTCTCCAAAGCTTGGAAATGACCATCTCCTCTTGCATTCAACTTATTCTTCCTTTGATTTGGAAACCGTTCCTTTCGGAAATGAACCCAAACCCAATCCCCGGGTGCAAACACCACTTCCTTGCGTCCTCTATTCGTATGCTCCGCATATGTCTTGTTCTTCTTTTCAATGTTTGCCTTAGCTTTCTTATGCAAAGCCTTCACAAGTTTAGCTTTCTTCTCACCATCTAAACTAGCAATCTCATGAAATGGTAAAGGAACAAGATCAATGACCGTTAGTGGGTTATAACCATAAACAAGCTCAAACGGCAAAAAACCTGTAGAAGAATGAATAGAACGATTATAAGC
>CATIWJ010044603.1:0-12913 GCA_949640765.1 Croton laevigatus | reverse complement strand
ATTAAGCAATTTATTTTATTAAAGTGATTTGTGAAATTTAAATATTGCTTAATATCGTTTAAAATTATGCATGTGCATTTAAATTATTTATGCTTTATATTAGTTAAAGTATCCACTGAGCGTAATAGCTCAACAAGTTTGGTTAATCATTAACTTGTAAGTCTTTAAAAGATGTGAAAGAAATATGAACTGATAAATAGCAAATGAGCCCGAAGAACTTAGACTGGCATATACTGTGAAAATGAAGTCAGCACATACAAGGCTAGATAGAAAAAAAAATACCCTTATTATTGTAAATTAAATAGATATGATATGTAACATGTAATGTGACACTTCTTAGTTCGGCTGCAAATGGTCTGGTTAAGGGGTGTTACAATTTAGGACCCTGTACTGCTTATATGCCCTAGCATATGTAGAAGGGATTCAAAATGCTAAGTGAAATATTCATGTTAAACATGAATAGCACATGGTACTATTACCTCCAAGCCCACACTGGCTATAAGATCCTTCAGCAAGATAAAGTGTCAATCCCCAGTGCCAATAAAGGCGACCTAGTGCTAGTGAGGATGAACGATTGAGGGGAGTTCACCTATTTGACCTTGTGGAGCAGCAACATATGTAAACTCACCCCCTTGGCCTCCCCTTTAAGAAAAAGCTAAGTTTGATACTCTTAAGATTTGCAGGCTAAGGGTATCCTCCCCAAGGTAGTTTATCATGAGTTCTATGGGTGTCATGAGGATGCTAGAAGGTGACCTCTCATGGACAATAAGCACATAGGCTCTAACTCCACCAAAAAATTCATAATTATTACTTGCAGTCTAATTTGTTGTTTTAATTTTACAGCCATGAAACTTAATGTATTAAGGAAAACAGCTACCTTTTTGAAGTCCAACCCTCAGGGGCATATGGAGCCTCGAGGTAAAAAAAGAGCAACAACGACCTCTATGCCTCTTAGCCAAGAACAAAAAAGACCACAAAAGAAAACAAATAGACAAAAGGTGATCATAGGAGAAGGTCGCCCAAAATCCAAGGTCCATAGGGCAAAAACAACCTCAGGTGGAAGTCGCCTCCAAAGGTCCTTAACCGTGGATAGATGTTTGATACATGCCCGCGCAACTATGCTACGAACCATTAGGCAAGTGCACCTATTGTTCCGTAGTATAACTACCGGAGTACTGAGTGTCGTATCGCATAGGGACTAATGATTATTAGTACTAACTCTTTTTCTATTATTTAACCGATAAGTCATCTTGCTTCTTGTATTATTAATTTTGAAGAAGTTGGAATCAAAAGAATTCTTGAAAAAGACGAGAAAATCAATCACAATAAGAAATTCACCATTTATTTTCTTGTTCAAGATAGCAAAATCATAAAAAGTGTTTTCTATGCATATTTAGGTAATAGACCATCTTTTTCTTCAAGAGCTCCTCAATCTCCTCCTCGAAGAACTTCAAAAAGTCCAAGAGTCTCCTCTTCTTTCCAATCTCAACCACTTGAGAAAATTGACAAAGTTCTTAAAAATCAAAAGAAAATTTTCAAATGGCTTGGGAGAATAAGTGAGAAGCTGGGAATCACTTGTAGCACTTCCTCTTCTTCAAAAGGTTATAGCCATCTTCCTCCGATGATGATCAATTTGAGTATCAATGAAGAAAAGTTGGTGCTTTTTTAAGTGGTCCCTTTGTGATATACTATTGCGCCTAAATTAGTACTACTTTAAGCTAACTCGTAAATACATGAACCTATAGTAATATTTATGGTGAACACCCCAAGGTCGTCTCTTAGGAGATTGAAATTAGTATTATCTATAATGCTTACAATTAAACTAAAACTAATAAATTAAAAGTATTGCAGAATTGGTAACTAAAAATAAATGAAAAGAATTATGTAGATTTCGGTTGTCTTATGATAAAAGGCTGTCTAAGGTTGTATTCCATCTACTAACCTAATGTGAACTTTGAATTCCCCAATTGATTTTAATTTAAGAACAAATATCATACAAATCAATTAATTAATCAAGATTATTAGCTCTCGCTTTCATAACTCTCGTTCAACTAATCTTTTCATAAGTTATTTCTTTCTTTTACCTTAGGCTTATATCTCTAATTCACCTAATTTTTTAATTGAATTTGGTTCGGTATAAAATTTCACTTCTCAGTCCTTCATCTAATACCTAAGTCAAAAAATTGGTGATCAAGCAATCATTCGGGTAGTTCATTGCATTCAATCAAGATAAAAGATATAAAATCAAAAGGAAACTATAACACCCCTTCTAAGCCCACGAATGAGTCTAAAAGAAGCAAAACTTCCATGGCTTAGAGACGGTTAATCTACTTTTTTTTATATAATATACAATTCATAACAGTAGTACTTCCATAACACCAACCTTATAACCTCCTTTTTATCTTAGACATGCATGCATTACGGTATATACCATACTCACAAGCATTCATAACTAGTCAACTATTAACTATTACATGGTATTCAAATACAATAACATCAATTCTAAGTTACAAAATGATAATTACATAAATATAACTAGCTTTAGATAATCCATGTACATGCCAAGACTAATTATTACAAAAATAATGGTTATACCAAAAGACTTGTACTGATGTTGCTGAGTGCGACTGCCTATCAAAAGTGATCTTGTCTACCAAGCTTCAACTTACGAGTTTAAACAAGTAAACTCGCTGAGCAAACTTTGCTCAGTAGTTTGCTCAGCGAGTGTCTTAACCGAAGTAAAAAACAACGTATATACATATATATAATCAAATACATTTAAGAAAATTAACAAGAAATACAAGTTAAGTCAAAAAATTGGTGATCAAGCAATCATTCGGGTAGTTCATTGCATTCAATCAAGATAAAAGACATAAAATCAAAGGGAAACTGTAACACCCCTTCTAAGCCCACGAATGAGTTTAAAAGAAGCAATACTTCCATAGCTTAGAAACGGTTAATCTACTTTTTTTTATATAATATACAATTCATAACAGTAGCACTTCCATAACACCACCTTTATAACCTCCTCTTTATCTTAGACATGTATGCACTACGGTATATACCATACTCACAAGCATTCATAACTAATCAACTATTAACTATTACATGGTATTCAAATACAATAACATCAAGTCTAAGTTACAAAATGATAATTACATAGATATAACTAGCTTTAGATAATCCATGTACATGCCAAGACTAATTATTACAAAAAATAATGGTTATACCAAAAGACTTATGCTAACGTTGCTGAGTGTGGCTGGCTATCAAAAGTGATCTTGTCTACTAAGCTTCAACTTACGAGTTTAAACAAGTAAACTTGTTGAGCAAACTTTGCTCAGTTGGTGCCTTAACCGAAGTCGAAAACAACATATATACATATATATAATCAAATACATTTAAGAAAATCAACAAGAAATACAAGTTAAAACCGTGAAATCATTCATTCATTATACATTTTTAGCTCTAGTGGCAATCGATAAAACTCGACGATAAAAATCAGGGTTCTATGCGTATCCCGTATAGCCATTTGTAGACTATAACGCCGATATCATATTTCACATATCCTATATAGTCATTTGTAGACTATAACGCCGATACTTTTCTCATTCATTTTCAATACGTATTCCGTATAGCCATTTGTAGACTATAATGCCAATATAATTTTACATTTCATACCGTGAATCATATCAATATCATTACCGCAATTTTCAACCCTACGATGCATCGTATTCTTATCACTA
Organism: Croton laevigatus; assembly: GCA_949640765.1. Classification (NCBI taxonomy): domain Eukaryota; kingdom Viridiplantae; phylum Streptophyta; class Magnoliopsida; order Malpighiales; family Euphorbiaceae; genus Croton; species Croton laevigatus. The sequence goes on along the minus strand of CATIWJ010044603.1, from coordinate 9,167 downwards.
ATGTTCTAATGCGAACCACATGAGCATTATAGTAAAACAATCAGCAATCATATACATTTATCCATATTTTCCATTCATCACATTCTTTCGAATCTCTTTTCATAGATTTCATACTTAATAACATCACAGAAACACTTTCGAGTTGGTAACATTCTTTTCATGTAGCATAGAAACCAATTGATCCATTAAAGAAACCAATTGAAATAAAATTCCATACTTTTAAATCACAGGCAATGTCACGTTCGCGCCCTATTGGTTGCTGGCGAGACGCTGCCTTGGCAAGGTCGTCGCGAGCGAGATCCTCAGCATCGCGAACGAGATGAAATTTCCAATCGGGACTAGAACTCCCCAAGATAATTCGCGGGCGCAAGTTATTTCATGGAAATCCAGTCGCTACTAGAAATTCCACCGCGGTCGCGCAGGCCTGTCTTGCAGACGAGATGTCCACTTCGACAAGCTTGTCGCGAGCGCGATCCTTTTGTTGTGGACGCGACAACTGTTAAAAACAGACTACTTGTTCAAAAATCACTTTTCCAACACATTCAACTTATATAACCAATGTTTAAGACTTAAAAGCCATTCCAAAACAACCATTGCACTTTATTAAGATTAAACCAAAAACAAATCTCAAAGAAAAGCATATTTACTTTAAAATCTCAAATCAAACCTTCAACAACTCAAACTTTCAAATTTCAAGGAAAAATCAAAATCAAACTAAATGGAAAAAAATTAGGTTAAAGCACTAAACCTTAATATTTAAGCTTCTTCTAAGCTCAAGCAACTTCCTTCCCTTTTTCTTTGTTTTTAGCTTTCAAATCACCTATAAAATACATATACATTTATTTATTTTTAAAGAATCAAGTTAAATCCCTAACTCTCTCACCTAGAGTTTTTTCTATACTCTTAGTCTTAACTAATACTTGCTTGATCTATACATCTCTTGACCATTTTTAGCTTAAGCACTAGAAGATCCAACTTATCTTCACAAAGCCTAACTATTTCCAAATCTTACCTCTAGATCCAGGTCTTCCTTAAGCTTTTTGAAGAAATGATGAAGATTTCCTCTTGATTTTTGGAGAAATGTAGGCCGGCTTGTGAGAGGAAGTGAGGGAATTAAGAAGTTTGGTGAGATATGATGAGAATAGTAAGAGAAAAATAAAAAAAAGGAGAAGAAAGAGGAGAGGTGGCGAATGGAGAGGGTGGAAGGGTGGAGAAATTTCTAGAAATGGGTTATGTTGGAAGAGATATTTTGTAGGGTTTTAATAGGCATTCAAGTATATATATATATATATATATATACATGGGCTTTGGCCTATATTCTAATTCATTCTTCTATTATCAACTCATTTTCTAAAAGGCACAGTTGCTATCCTAGCCCATTACATTCAATATTTACTTATCTTTATATTTAACCCAATCCATTAACACTAATCTCTTTTACAAGTGGCCCAACTCTATAACACAAAATAAAAATTGTGACAATTACCTTTAAGTCTAGTCGACGCTAGCACGGATTCTGAGATTAATTTCGACGCTCCTACACCTTGGGACCCGAAACTCCTACAAAAATACTATTAGCTAATGACAAACTCACAAATTACTAGCTAATGAAAAGATGGGATGTGACAGAAACATCATTTACATTATCATGGCAGAGTCATACAAACCTCAGACTAGAGTAAAATTAGTTCATATTTACACAAGTCATAGTGGAAGACATGTCAATTCCATGAAGATATAGAAGATAGAGCATTAGTTCCAATTCTCCTTCCATTTGAACAATTTCTTGCACCAAACTCAAAGTGAGTAAGAACTTCAGAAATAATGGAACAACGTTCTCTAGACCAAAACCTTTATCACAAGAAAACTAGTAATCTGGCAATAATATCTATAAATGTGTGTGTCCTCCGTTTCTTAATTGATGACCCTTGTAATTGTAGGCAGTTACCTTTATGAAGAGATGAATTCCGCTTCTTCCTTCGGACGTGTGAAACTGACCAGTCCTCATCCCTTTGGTGTCGGGCATGTTTCCCTTCATCTGATCTTTTAACAAGTGCTTTTAAAATCTTTAATTAAGGCATGCCAAATATTTGTTAAAATCCATACGCCCATAAATTACTTATGTGACTGCTTGTGTGGATGCATTTCCCACTAAATATCATCTATTTATGCACCAATTTCCTTGTTCTCAAACCAATCACCTTAAAAATTACTAATATACTAAAATACTATCAAACGAGATTAAAACAACCTAAACAAATAACTAAATAACTAATACTTAACATAATGAACAAAGAAAACTATTACAAAAATGAACTAAACAACACCTCACACTTAACGCTTTGCTTGTCCTCAAGCAAATTATTATAACATAAATTGGTAAGTTTCAATTATCACCTTAACTTTCTAAAAGAAAAAAATTTTCATCATAATTAAGTCCATCATATAAACATGCCAAGTATGATAAATAAAAGCTCTCCTCTAAGTGTTTCTGTCAAGAGTGTTTAAGGTTTATCAATTATTACTCAAACCATGCTTGTTATGCAACCACCATAAACTTGTGTAATCATCCAATTTTCACCAAAGATTTCTATCGAGCATCGATCAAAAGATCTTTTCATTTGGTTATAATGTGGCAGGGCTAGGGTATGGAAAGGATATATAACGGGCTGATATTGAGCATTATGAGTAATAACAGATAAATTACCTAGCTAATTTTCATGATGAGTTCTCTCATAATCTCACATCCCCATGCAAGACTCTGATTCATAAGAGTTTCTGACACTCTCTCCCTTTTAACAATATTTGTTTTCAATAACAGCCTATGTTTTATTCTTTTCCATCTATACTTTTTTTTTTTCTAACTTTTTTCTTCTAAACTTTGAGCTCATTTTTATCTCGAAGGATTAAGAATTGCAATTAAAGAATTCATAAGCTAAGCAGATGCTAACATTAATTGTCAAGTACATTTTGTTTGAGTCTTTTGATATGAATCTGAGCGACTACGCTATGAATCGTTAGGCAAGTGCACTTATCATTCCGTAGTATAGCTACCGAAGTACCGAGTGTCGTATCCCACAGGGACTAATGAGTACTAGTACTAACTCTCTTCCTATTATCTAGCTGACAAATTAAACAATTTTGAATTTAATAATGGAAACGAACGGAAACAAACAACAGTAAATCCACTTCGAAGAACCAAGCAACAAAGATAAACAAACAGAGAAGCAAGTAGTACCTAGAATTTGAATCCCCTTAAGACCTTTCCCCAACTTGACTCATTTAAATTAATTGATTGTTATCATCGTTGAACCGTAGGAACTCTTAAATTATGTTAATCACTCTTTCGAGCTAATTAACATCTAATCCTAGGTTGATTAATTGAAATCTCTTTCTAATTAAAACCCCTAGTCTTGCATTAATTCATGTTTTATGAGTTTCTAGTATTGGATTTGACTCCAATCCGGAGGATTTATATCGACATATCTCTAGGTTTGCATGCAACTCCTTTCAATTATGGCTGATCGATTCACAAGTGGATTTCTCAATCTCACAATGCAAAAACAGACATGAATTAATATGCTAGTAAATACCAATTCAAGCAATTATAATCATAATTGAATCTCAACCAAAATAACAATCAAATTAATCAAACCAGTCAAATAACGAAATCAATCCCAAGGTTTATCTTCAAATCCAGATACAATAAGAAAATCAGTTCATTATCAAAGCTAGTGATGCAAGGAAATCAAATAGAAAATAAAGGAAGGAAAAACTTAGCACTATAACTCTTAATCCTGCTAAAATATATTGTAAATCATCTGTTGAATACCTCCAATGGTGTTTCCCTACTTGTAAACCTTTTTTCTGATCCAAATCACCTCTTCCTTTGTTGTCTCTATAGGTCGCTGGAACGTCCCCTCGAAAATCAACCATGTTCCCTTTGTTTTTTTGTCTCCTCCTCTTCTGTCAAGTTTTAGATTATTTTCTGCCCTTTTCAAAAAGCTAAAATTCGCCCAAAAGGGACATTCCTAGCCCAAGATATAACCAAATATCAAAACAGCCCCTCTGGATACGTTCCAGCAGAATGTCCAACTTCTCTGACATTTTTCACCCCCAAAATGATGTCATTTCTAACAATTGTAGAGCTGGCTGTTAGGATTCAAATGGGTCTGGCCTGAACTTGTTTTAATACTTGGAGCTCTAGATATGACTCATACAATAAAACCCGTTGTGCCTATCCATACAGCTTGTAATTTCTAAATTCGAAGCTTGATTTGATTAATATGGAGGCTGAATTGACTCTCGATCCCTCTTGACATTTGTAGAATTTTGTCTCATATTTCTAACAAATCAAGCGGATTTTAATTTGGAAATATATAACTTTAGGTATTTCTGAAAAACCAAACAAAGGTCAAGATAATAAAAATGCTGAAATTCCTTCTCTTCGTGTCATTCCAGCCCGATTTCCGTTCGTTTTCATAATAATGTTCAATTATGACCTAAAAGATAAAAAGTAACAAGATAAGTGCTTTAAAGATAAATTAATTACTAATTAAGACTAAAATTAAACAATAATTTCCCATAAAAAACATATATAACTCTAGCACTTATCAAATATCCCCACACTTAAGTGTTTGCTTGTCCTCAAGCAAATAATCAAAAGCAACAATCTAAGAAAATAATAACAACTCAACGAGAGTATATCCACACTAACTAGACTCATAACAAATAAAGAACATAGCCAACGGAATAGCCAACAATCATGCACAAAATAACAATCAAATATGCCATTCCTTTCATAAGCAATTCAAAAGAGTTAAATATGATCGCAAACAAAGCAGAGACAGTGTATGTGTGAATCAATACGTAATGAAGGATAAAATGAAATCAACTATGTCACCTCACTCTCCTACACACCAATCCAGAACTGCAAATATAAAGCAATTCTGCTTAAATACAAGAATGTTCAACACATTATAATTACTGAGTGCCTTTTTTTTATTTTTTTTTCTTCTTTTATTTTAATTTTTTATTATTTATTTTTTTTAAATGCCCTTGGGTGCACTTTATGCTCCATCCCAATTTTTACTCATTTGATTGCTACAAACCAGCTTAACAACCTTTTTTAGATGTGCAATGGCACTTATTTGGCTTCCATCCTAGGTAAATCCTATTACCAGGAATACCATTCAAGTTGTGCTTTGCATACTCATATCTTTTAAAGAATACATAGAAGTAGTATTACTGGGAATTTATAGTTAAGTTACCATGTTTAGATTCAATTAAATGAGGGACATTACTTTAATAACTAAAATTTAAAACCAATACATTCACACACAAAAATGAATGAAACAAAACTGCTTTACGCCCACAGTTCCAGACTCACCAAACAAAACAAGAGGCAACATCAGTTTACGTTTATAATTTCCTTAAAACATACTGATAATGCTTAAAAAGATCTCAACTCAATTCACAATCATGCCATAGAAAAATTTTAAGTTCAAAACAAGGCATATTAATCATCACCACTTGCACGATGTCAACTATATAAAACCGTCATAGGCCAAAAAAAATAATCCTAGGCAAAATGCAAGATACACTCATTGACAGTATAATTCAAAGCACAATAAATAAAATCCCTACACTTAAGTGATGCAATAGATAGTCATAACTAACAGTATCAAATTAAACACAAAAGAACATAACAAAATAACATAAAATCTCAATGGCAATTTAGCAACATTAACAAACTAAAGTTCAAAACTCCAGCAAAACACTCCTATAAAAACTCCAAACCCTCTCCACACTTAAGTTGCATATTGTTCGTAATGTGCTAGAAATCACAAAAAATATAAAGGGAGGGATGGAGGGTCGCAAAACATTACAAAAATCAAAGAGTGAGGTAGTAAAGAAACTACTCTGAAAATGCCGAAAATCCAAATGTTAAGCTGCCGATATTCGGCGGAATGGAAGAAAAATGCTGGTGTTGAGTGGCGGCGATAATTGCATTGAAGCAATGATGATAAAACTGCAAAAAAAAAAACAAATAAATAAATAATAAAAATAAACAAATAATAAAAATTAAAAAGTACGCAGAAAACTTGGGTTGCTTCCTAAGAAGCGCCCGTTTAACGTCCTTATGCTAGACGTTGCAAAACACCATCAAAATACGGCGTTCTCCCATATAGCGTATCATATGACACGACTATGGGGTCTTGATCAATATGGCCCTCAAGATTGGCTTGATCTGGAAGTTTCCTACATAAAAGATTAACAACATTAGATTCAATATAATTAGTTCGGGAAAAATTAAAATACTGCTCCTTGAGAAGATGGTATGAATATACTGATGTCAATTGTAAAAATGGATCCTCGTATGTTAAATATATAACTGTAAACTCATAAATGTCTTATTTCACAACTGAGTCACACTTTTCTTCATGAATCGATTTTTCAATTGGCAACTCCAATTCAGGTTTATCTTCATCTTCTGCAACTTCACTTTCTTCAATGTAAAATTTCTCCCAAACTTCCTCTTTTTTAGCCCTTCTATCAACTTCCTCAGCCGCGTTCAACTCCTCTCAACTTTCGAAAGTAACGGCACTCATATGATGTCCGGGATTAATCTCAACATTCCCCGGTAGACTACTCTGCTCTTCCTCTAACACTGCTTTGGTCAATTGTTCAATTTGCTCCTCAAGTATGTGGATTGAAGCCTCTTGATTCCTCATGCTAGTCTCAACAGATTGAAACCTCTTCTCAGATTCTTGGAACTTAAACTCAGATACTTGGAGAAAATTAGTCATAAGCTCCTCTAAGCTTGGCTTCTGCTCCTGAGGTGGAGGCTGTGGCTGAAATCCTGGTGAAATGATTGATTCTTGTTGCTCTAGTTCTTCCCATGAAAATTTAGGATTATCCGTCCATCCCTAGTTATAAGTATGACTGTATGGATCATTGATACTCCAGGGATCATTTCTAGTGTAATTGGCTACCCCGTAATATCCTTGAGCTATCGATCCTCCTCCATACATGTCACACTGCAAAGCATTGTATTGATTCTGCATCAATCCATCAACCCTCCTATTCATAGCTTCCAATTGCACAGCCAAAGCAAACAGGGTCCCATGTGGCTCACCCATGATTAACTGTCGCTATGAGTTATGCACTATCCAATCTCTTGAGAAAACATCAAAAACAAAAAAACCATGCATAATATCACAGTAAACAAAAATAAAAATAAATGGCTAGATTAATAAAAATTAAGTTTTCCTAATATCCTAGTCCCCGGCAACGGCGCCAAAAACTTAGTATGAATACGAGCGACTACGCTACATATCGTTAGGCAAGTGCACCTATCATTTCGTAGTATAGCTACCAGAGTACCAAGTGTCGTATCCCACAGGGACTAACGAGTACTAATACTAACTCTCTTCCTATTATCTAACCGACAAATTAAGCAATTTTGAATTTAATAACGGAAACGAATGGAAATAAACAACAGTAAATCCACTTCGGAGAACCAAGCAACAAAGATAAACAAGCAGATAAGCAAGTAGCACCTGGAATTTGAATCCCCCTAAAACCTTTCCCCAACTTGACTCATTTAAATTAATTGATTGTTATCATCGTTGGACTGTAGGAACTTTGAAATTATGTTAATTACTCTCTCAAGCTAATTAACGTCTAATCCTAGGTTGATTAATTGAAATCTCTTTCTACTTAAAACCCCTAGTCTTGCATTAATTCGTGTTTTATAAGTTCCCAGTATTGGATTTGACTCCAGTCCGGAGAATTTATGTCGACCTATCTCTAGGTTTGTATGCAACTCCTTTCAACTATGGGTGATCGATTCACAAGTGGATTTCTCAATCTCACAATACAAAAACAAACATGAATTAATATGCTAGCAAATACCAATTTAAGCAATTATAACCATAATTGAATCTCAACCAAAATAACAATCAAATTAATCAAACGAGTCAAATAATTAAATCAATCCCAAGGTTCATCTTCAAATCCAGATACAATAAGAAAATCAGTTCATTATCAAAGCTAGTGATGCAAGAAAATCAAATAGAAAATAAAGGAAGGAAAAACTTAGCATTATAACTCTTAATCCTGCTGAAATATATTGTAAATCAGTTGCTGATCCCCTCCAATGGTGTTTCCCTACTTGAAAACCTTTTTTCCGATCCAAATCACCTTTTCCTCTACTGTCTCTCTAGGTCGCTGAAACTTCCCCTCGAAAATCAGCCATGTTCCCTTTGTTTTTTCATCTCCTCTTCTTCTGTAAAGTTCTACATCGTTTTCTGCCCTTTTTAAAAAGCTAAAATTTGCCCAAAACGGAAATTCCTAGCCCAAGATATGGCCAAAATACCGAAATAGCCCCTCTGGATACGTTCCAGCAGAACGTCCCACTTCTCTGACATTTTTCACCCCCGGTCTTCGGCCCGAGCTGTATGAGGCAGAAACTAGTCTCACGTACGGTTCGGAGGCTGAGCCCCACCCCAGCAGTAATGGTGCGGCTTAGGTCAACTAACACAAAGAAGATGGGGAGACCCGGCAGCTGCCGGTCGGGGCGAGGATAAGCTTGTGAAGAAGCAAGCGTATCCCCCCAAAAAACCAATCCTATAGCGCTAGCGCTTCGCGTTCTTTCTATTCCATCCCATTTCATTCCGGGATAGGCGGCTAATACTAATCTAATAAGTGAAGTAGTCGTCGTCTGACGCTCGGACACCAGACCGCTCGTGCCCGCCCATTCTGTCTCGCCCTAAATTGAATGGCTCTCTTAGTTAGGCTGCGCCCCGACCCAAGTCCCCACGTCCGCTCTTTCTCCGCCCGCAACCCGTAAACCCAACACAACATTAGTTAGGGCCGTCCCCTTCATTCTATGCTGACCCCCGGCCGGGGCTGGCTGTTTGGGAAGTCCGTTCCCACTGCGCTCACGGCCCGGCTGGCCTGCCAGCGGTAGTGGGAATTCTCCCGTTCCCTAGTCTTTGACTTGGTTGGATGCGGGATCTACTCCACAAGGAGCGGTACAGACGTAGATGATATCATCACGACCTCTCTTTTCGTACCGCTAGGGATGCTTAACGCCACATCGCCAACTGGCGTTACCTGCGCTTTCGTGACTCTCAGTGTGGTCAGCACTGGGTGTTTCCGAG
>CATIWJ010044590.1:0-13369 GCA_949640765.1 Croton laevigatus | reverse complement strand
TTGTAGACAACTCATCCAACAAGTCTTCTGCGTCGTAAAGTACTGGTTTGAGTGAATCAACCCAGAATTGGACTTGATGATTCTTGGAGTACTGCTCCTCAGCATCAAGAAGCACAGCTTGAATAGCTTCAATTGTTTTCTTGAGATTGTCGAGCTCATCTTTGACACCCCACCACAGCTTGGCTTCTTTGAGGACCGGGGAAGCCAGCAATGGAATGAGGCCTCTTACAATTGCCGACAGGTACGCATCTGCCATTGCTTGTTCAAGTTAAAGGCCTGATGGTAAGGTAAAGGTTAGATAGTGTCTAAGCTCAATAAAAGGAGAAGGAATATAATGCAACGTTAGAAACAATAGCCTGATGTTATATAGAATTATATTATTGCATACCTCAATTATTGGTCCTTAAATTTTATTATTATTATTATTATTTTTTTTTTATAAAACTTAAATTTTATTATTGGGATCACTTCACATATTCAAAATCAGAATAATATAATATAGGGAATACCAATTTATGATTAATATAATATAAGAAAAAAAGACAATATAAGGAAACTCCAAAAGAATACAGCAAAATAAAATGGCATTGATTGGAGGACTAATATGTCGCTAATTTCCAACACTCACCTAACGCTCTTTGTCCATTTCTTTTATTTATTTTTTTATTTAAGGTTGATCTGGGGAAGAGAAAGAGCCGCGTCACATGGAAAATCCAACGTAGCTTTTCTGGCCAAGGTGGGAGCACATGAAAATAATTATAATAAAATCATATGAATATAATTTTTTCCAAACAGATTGTCTTTGGGAGTCAATAAATAATAGGGAAATTATCATTTAGCTACAAAGTTTTGTTATATTTATTATTTGACCACTATATTTTCACATAATTACTAAAATTCCTAACTTTTGTTACGTTTACTAAATAGCCAATCTGTTCCAATTATTTGATTTTCACTGTTTGTCTAAGATATTCTGATCGCCAACGATAAAATATTCCGGTTGCCAGAATACAAAAAAAATGACCGGAAGGCGGTGGAAAATGTAATTAATTAATCCATTTATTTTTAAAAAATAACATTTAAGAATTTATATAATTTATATATATATATATATATATATATATATATATATATATATATAAATTTGGATAAAAAATCTGAAATTGAGCTAGAAAGTATGGATAAAAAATCTGGTTGCTTACCATTTAATTTTAATTGTTTTACAAATTTTAGAATTTTATTTATTTTTAAAAATTTGATTGGATAGTAAAATTTTATTTACTTTGCAATCGATGTATTTTTTGTATTTTGCTTAAGCTATTTATACAATATAAAGCAATTACGTAAATTCACTAAACCAAAGCTCTATAACCACCCATCATCCAAAGATAACCTCCACATAAAGCAATTATGTTCCTAATTGCATGCTCGAATAAGACGAAGCAGGCTCATTTGAAAGTAGTGAACACCAAAAATTGTACCTCAATAGTAGAGCTCAAGTGTCAAACACTAAGTATTTATATTAGAAATTAAAGATAGAGTCTCTTGGAGTTTCTTAGAGTATAAATATTTTGGGATGTTTTTGGTGTCGGTTAGAAAAATATTTTATATTTGTAGTTGTAACAATTTGCCGTATTATAAATATTTTTCTCAGTTGTCGTTAGGCAACGGCCATGATTTTTCTCCCTTTCAGGAGTTTTCTACGTTAAATTATTGTGTTTTAGTCTCTTTAATTTTCTCAGCTATTATTTTATTTTTTCATTTGTTCTTGCATAAAGACGGACCGAATGGTGGGGTAAATAGTGATATTTTTTCAAACAGATTTGATTATTTCCGATTGTAAACATTTACTTAATTCTATACTTGATATTGAGGTCCAATGGATTTATAGGCAAGCTAACGAAAGAGCTCATAGACTAACAAAGGCCTCCTTCTATAATGCCTCCACGCATATTTGGGAGATTATCCCAAGTTCTTTGTTTGAATTTTATGCTTTGAGGTAATATTACAAGTTGCCTAAATAGAGGCGACATTAAGTCATGGACAGTTGCAAGTGTGCTACATGGGAAAACCCTTAAGTAAGCCTCAAAGACACATGTAATTGAGAAAAAAAATAAAAAAGAAAAATTTTTAAAGGTGAAATATCAACATTTTATAAAAATTTTTGATTGAATTTAAGAAAAATTTTTAATTTGAGGTGGCTAGTGTGCTACTAACGTTCTTGGGTTATGTTGGGCAAAATTTTTCAAGTGCCAATTAGCATTGTGGTCCGTTAAAAGTTTTTTTTTTCAGTATTTTTAAATAATTTTTAAATGTTTAAAGCAAAATACTATTTTCAAAATAAGTAATGTTTATATTAGAGCAAATATTTATTTTTCGAAAAAATTATACTCTCAAGCATAATTTATATAGCTAGCTAATTAATAAAGAGCGGACAATTTTGTCTTTAAAAAATATTTGCACCTTCATTAACAATATTGAAAATATCATCTTTCCTATCTAAATAAAACTAGTATTTTTTTCTCACGTGATGCGCTGCAGTACAGAATGTATTCAACTTTATATTATTTTTTTAATAGAAACAAAATATTAAGGTTTGTTAAACAATATTTAAAAAAAAATTATTGAAAAGAGGTTTAATAATGTATCATTCTAAATTCCTAAACACTTCTTTGTAGACAATATTAACAACTTCGTATGTGATTCACCTCTCGTCATTAATGACTAAGATATTCAGTCGTTTGCTTGTGACCCTAGACAAAGCAACATACAATTACTCATATGTAAAAATAGGTCTTTCAAGAAACAATCTAACTTAAGAGAGTGATTGTCCCTGATTCTTGTTTATGGTCATGGCAAAAGACACCATGATGGGAAATTATCGGTGTTGGAATTTGAAAGGCACCTTAACATCAAATGGGGTCAATGTCATTCAAGGTATAAATACCTTATCTCCCAACATTGAACCATGGAATAACTAAGCTTCAATGACTCGATTTCCAAGTTTGGTGATGATCAACCTCGTTCCATTACACAATCCTGCAAAGAGATCTATATTTCTCATGAGCATAATAATTATGTCTTCTTTTAAAGAGATGGCATGATTTGAAACTTTCGAGCATTTGATGCTATTTAAGAATTCAGGCGTGTGAACATGCTCCATAGATCCATATGTTTGATCGGACATATAAATTGCATCAGAGCTAGGACATATAAATTGCATCGGAGTTAAGGTACTCTTTGTTCTATTAAACATTTTGTGAAACCATATGGTTGGCAATTAATTCCACCATGTATGGTGTAGGAGCAAGTATTGCTTGCGTTGCAGATTATCTGTCTTTTTATGGTTTAGGTAATCAGAGTAGGTACTCTCTACAAGCACATATATTAGGTCTTTAGAATCTTGTATGAGGAGGTCAGCATGTATATGCACATTTCTATTCCATCAATGGAGTTCCCAACCTTACGATCCCTAATCATAAGAAGTCACTCGGAAAAATCACGAAGCTCTTTTAGATCTCCATCAGTCCATTCATATTGGAGCCCCATATTTTTAGTGAGTTTCAGCACCTCGCAATAGGACTACAAGTATGAATAATTTAACAAGGCATGTACATTGTCTTGCTTAGAACCTAATTTTAAAAGTATAATAAACCATTGTTATTATCGTATTTAAATATGAATTAAATATATATAACTGCGGATTATCTTTAGGAATAATAGGAAGTATCTGTTTGAAATCACGTATAGGACGATCGTCTAACCCGTAAAAGGTAATTCTTGGTTAACTAAATTTTCAGAGGCTAGTTTAGAAATTAGATTCATAGGCAGGAAAAATGAAAATTTGAAGTAATTGAGAATTTCCGTAATTTAAGAATGGAAAAATGTAAAAATGGAAATTTGAAGTGATTGAGAAATTAGATTAATTAAATGACTTATTTTTTGTGGAATTTGGGTAATTTAAGAATTTATGTTTTGGCAAAAATCACATAAATCTAATTTTATGGAATTTCAAAATTAAGGAATAAATTTAGCAATCAAATAAACCTAATTTTATAGAATTTCAAAATTAAGAAATAAGTTTGACAATTAAATCAACATAATTTTATGAAATTCTAAAATTAAGCATTAAATTTGGCAATCAAATAAACCTAATTTTATGAAATTCCGAAATTAAGGAATAAATTTGACAATTAAATAAACCTAATTTTATGGAACTCCAAAACTAAGAAATAAATTTGTTAATAATAAATTCAATTCATTGGAGTTCCAAAATTAAGGAATAAATATTTTTCTACAGTAACTAAGAAATAAATATTGAAATCAAATAAATCAATTCCCTTAATGAGATTTCGGGTCACATATATCTTTCCATATTTAATTACATCTCATGTTTTATTTTTACAAATATGGTAATTTGTATATTGTTTCATAATTCCATCCTATAACGATGTAAAACATACAAATTTGATTCTCTTTCAAAAAAAAGACATATTTGGATTTAAGTTGAACTCAAAAAATTACTTAATTCCGGAATGAAATATACTAGTTGTAATCCAATAAATTACTTAATTTTGAGCATAAATATTATCAAACAAACAAATACTTAATTTCATTACGAATTACTTAATTATTTTACTTAATTTATGGAATTCCCAAAACAGCACAAATAACTTGACTTAATTTTGGTATAAATTACTTAATATAATCACCTAAAATTTTTTTCAATTCATTATTAAACGGTTTAATTATTCTCAAACCCATTGACCCAATGACTTAAATATTCCAAATCTTTTACTACTTGATTAAAAACCATTTACCAAGTCTTTGGATCCTTATATCAACTAAAAAAATGATTGACTTTAAACTGGAACTCAAACAAAATTTGGTGTTGAAAATAATACAATCAAAATTTACTCGATATGAAAAGTGAACTTATATTAGATTAGAAAATACGGGAATTTGAACTCAAGATACATTGCCGATTAAGATTTAGACTCATTATATAAATAAAGTAAAAAAAATAAAGTTAATTGATAGGTTATAATTAGTTCCACTTTATTATGTTTAATTTCCTCGTATTCTTGTTATATTATGTGCTTAATTGTGGAAATTATGTTTATTTTGATTTAGGAGGTGGAATCTGGATGCAATGGCGAAAAGCAAGTAAAGAGCATGTTTTTAACCTTCTATGTGAAAATCAAGTCTTTTGGAAGAAAAGTGAAAAAATGGGCGGCAGCAGATCATTTTTAACAAGGTGTGACTACGTCTTGTAAGAGAGGACCAGCTGGAACAAATTGAAGAAAAGGAAGAAATTGAGCAGGAGATCATCTTCAACAAGGCGTGACCACGCCTAGTGAACTACGACCATCTGGAAGAAAATGTGAAGGACGTTGAATTTTGGAGCCAACTTCGGAATTTACCTATTTTTATGTATTTCCACTATTTTGGAAGTATTCGGCAAGGGAATACCTTCCCTTTTATTTAGAATTTTATTTGTTAAGATTTTCCCTTTTATTTTAGCTTTCCTAATTAGATTAGGATTTATATTAGGAAATTGACTTTGGTGAGAAAAAGGAATTCTTTGGGAGCCTAATTTTGCCTATTTAAGGACTCCTATTTTTGCAGAGACAAAGAGGATTCATACACAATTCAAGGGCAGCACAAGTTTTCCTTCCTCCACACTTTTGTTCTTTTTCCACCATGACTGACTAAGTTCTTATTTCTGATTCAAGGGTGCATCAATTCCAATTGTAATTTTGTGAGGCCTGTGCTTAAACCAGAATTTCTTCAATCCAAGTAATCTTTATTTTCTTGTTCTTATTCTATGAATTATTATATTGATTAAATTGACGCCTTAATTCAATATTTATTTTTCTATCGCTAGTCATGAGTTTGTGATCCGTAATTGTCATGAATGATTGAATTGAGTAGCAAGGAGTTGACTCATGTGTGTGTAAATTGAGGGCTTTCAACAAGCCCCACACTTCCTTCCGTGCACACGGCCATAACTTGCATGATAGGCTCTAGGAAAAATAAAGATACAAAATTGATTAAATTGCAGGTTTATGAATTAATTGATTTTGGTTTAGTCATTCTCACTATTCTTAATGCTATCATTGAATTGATATGGAACGATTGTACCCAGTTAAGTTAATGATAAGATCTAATTTTGAACGATTGTTTAAGTTTATTATATTAGGAGAATAATTGCTTTTTCGGAATTCTGACTTAGTAGACTAAGTACTTGGATATGAAAAATTGATCTTTAAGCTTATGATCGAGATTACAATTGGATAGAGTTCACACCCTTGGATTATAATTTTTTTAAGATTTGATTTTCGTTGATTTTATTATTCAGTTTTTATTAATTCCTTGTTAAATCTAGTTTTCTTAATTCAACAATTCAAACCCCTCCCCCCATAATCTTGTTTTAAACTTTGAGAAATTGATTACATAGTTCTCTTGGGATTCGACCTGTTCTCACTATTACTACAAGTTAATTTAGGAGAATCAGTATTTATTTTGAAGGGCTTCGATAACCCTGTCATGGCTCCATAGTATGGGGTGAAAAAAAAAATGCAAAAATCAATTTGCTTCTCTTTTCTTGGTGACCGAAAAAGGCGGAGTTGGAGCAAACTATTACATTAAATTAAAGTTCTTAGAGAGAGGAGTCGAATGATGCCTTTAGATTTGTAGATGATCACCGGAAGACTTTGAAAATTACCCGGAAGGATAAGAAATCAATTTTCAAGTTTTAAATCTCATTTCAAGAACTGGAACTGCTATTTTTTCCTTTTTTTATTTTATTTTTTAAAATAATAATAAAATATATAAAAAAGGAAAAAGGCCAATAAGATGAAAGCATAAAAAAGTGATATTTTACTAAATATGAAAGATATGTGCCAATTTTTTAATTAGAAAGTGTAAGCCTCTCTCACATTTGGGGACCCACCAAAAGGTGTTCGACATTCCTGTCAAAGTTTGAATAGGTCACAAAGCTGCAGTCTCCGAGAGGTCATCTACTGCAGACCTGGCAGAGGTCTCCTTTCGCTCTAAGTTAAGGTCGCCGAAACGACCCACTACCTTGCCAGAGAGGTCGTTTAGGTTCGAGGTGTGTTAGGTGATCGACTTCCTATCTTGCGCCATTGACCTCCTGTCTCAAGCCTACACCGACCTCCAGATAAGTTGGGCCACCAACCTCACCGCTTTGGGACAACTACCTTACCGCTTTGAGCCACTGACCTCGCCTATATAGCACCGTTTAAGGACACTATAAGTAGTCTATAATTGTTACTTAACGAAGGTAATCACTGTTCAAACTTTCAGAAAGTAAAAAGTGTGTAATTCCATATAAGTTCCCTAAATAGAATCATAAGATGAATATCATTAGTTAGCACAAACTTTTGAATTAAAAGTAGAAAGCCTAAGCACAAAAAATTAGTGATTACTAGATTTTTTTCCGACATGAATCACAATTTGTAAAATTTCACTCTATATTATAAACATATATCATTGCAAATTAGACGGTAAAAATTATTTGTGTCGAATTTACAACACATTTAAATTATATATAAATTGCGACCCACGGTTTTTGCCTGGAACTCAGCATACACAATTGAATGAGTGATTTAAACAAAAAGGGGAAAAAAGGAAATGGAGAAACTCTAGATATGGAATGTATTAAAAAAAATGAAAGAAAAAAAATATTTATAAATTGTGCTTTTTCCGAATTTCACACTTAGAGCGGCAAATCTTTTTGGGGTAGACATATAGGCACAGCATTATGTCAATTAATGTGTTGATCTTTTGCACAAACTAACAAAATTTCTTATGCAATTTGTATAATAATAATAATAATAATAAAATATTAGGAACAGAAATTTCTAAACACTCTTTTCCCTCTTTAAAAAGCAAGAAAATGTGTCTTTTTCTAAAGTTTTGCTTGATAATAAAATATTGCCTCCTCCTCACTTTTCCTGGCTCATTTTTCCTCTGGTTATGTCACTAACAGAAAGTGAGGTTTTGCAACAAGACCTTTTTGGCAATTATGGATCATGTGTTCATGGCTTCAGTTTTCAAGAAGCAGAAGCTTTGTTTGGGTTGCAAGAGTGGGACTCAAACTCTTCCTCTCATGAAAACTTCCTTGGCTGTGATGAATTCATCAATAGTGGAGGGTTTTCTCCGGCTGAAATTCCGGTAAACAGTTCAGGCCGGCGAAAGAGACAGCGTAGTAGAAGTTTGAAGAACCAAGAAGAAGTTGAAAATCAAAGGATGACTCACATTACAGTTGAACGTAATCGAAGAAAGCAGATGAATCATTATCTGTCAGTTCTCCGCTCCATGATGCCCCACTCCTATGTTCAAAGGGTTCATAATTCTTACCTCATAATTCTTACTTTACTATATGTTTATTTATTTTTATTTTTCATAATTTACAAATAAATTTAAACAATACTAAATTAAATTTAAGAATTATTCACCCCACTCACTTTGAATTCAACGAATTAAAGTTTTTAAATTCATTTCTATTTCTAATCAAATTTGTAAATGAATTTAATACTTTTTTTAAAAAAAAAATTAATACATTTAAAATGACTGATTTAAATTTTGAATTTTTTTTAATCTTCCAAATAAAAAAAATGACTGAATATTGTAAAGAGATTTGCAATGGGTGTTAGGTGACAATGGGAACAATATTTTAAACTATAACATTATTGTTTAAATGTTGTATTTGACTTAAATTTTTAATTCGTAGCTATTATAATTTAGAAATTTAAATCCAATAAGTTGATGTCTGTTTCATAAATTTCCTAAAATTTTGATATAAAACTAAAAAAGTTGCATATATATGATGTGCAGGGAGACCAAGCATCAATAATAGGAGGAGCCATTAACTTTGTGAAGGAGCTAGAGCAGCATTTACAATCACTTGAAGCTCACAAGAAAAATTTAGAAACTGATAATTATTTTTCATCTCTTTTTACAGACTTCTTTACCTTTCCTCAGTACTCACATCGTTCAAAATTTCCTTCTAATTATGATGATCATGATCAATCGACGGCCCAGCGACAACCATGGTTAGCAGAAATTGAAGTAACAATGGTGGGAAGACATGCCAGCTTGAAAATTCTACTAAGAAGATACCCAAAACAGCTCTTGAAAATGATGGATGGAATGTCCTATCTTTCCCTTATAATTCTTCACCTAAATGTCACAACTGTTGGTCCGTTGGTACTTTATTCTTTCTGCGTTAAGGTTAGTTTTAATTAAGTCTTCAACATTATAATTAGTGTAGAATTATTTTCAGCGTACAAATTGTTATTAACGGAGCAAATTTTATCACTTTTACGAATTTTTTCTTGCATTGTTGTTGAAATAAAATAGTGAAACAACACCTGAATGACAATTTTGTCAAAAAATGATAAAATTTACTTTAGCAATAACAATTTGTACTCTGAAAATATCACTATCCTATAATTATTTTACAGTTTTGAAAATGATTTCACTAATATTAATTTAATTTATAAATTGTTCAAAGCCTACTTAAAATATGTTTAAATTTCTTCTTTATTATTATTTATAAATGATAAAAAACATAATGAAAAGATTATTAATTGTTAATATAAATTGTGTGTGAGGCAGGTTGAAGATGATTGTCAATTGACTTCAGTCAATGAAATTGCAGCTGCTGTGTATGAGATGGTGGGCAGGATTCAAGAAGAGGCCATTTCTAATTTTCCATCTAATTGCTAAATTAATTTTCTCTTTAAAAAAAATTATTTCCGCTGTACTGAAGTAAATATAGTTTCCAGTCTCGCTTAATGTTTATATTTGAAAGTCTAAATATACTCCCTCCGATTTATTTATATAGACACAGATGAATTTTTAAAAAATTAGTTAAATTATCCTAATTTGTTATATTAAAGTGTTCTATTAACCATAATTTATTATAAAACTAAATTAGTATTTTTACTTTAACTCTCTCGTTAACATTACTATTTAACATTATTATTTAAGATAAATTTGCTTATATAAATCACTAAAAAGAGAAAGGAGGTACTAATTATAATTATTTTTCCATTAAAAAAAGAATAGAATTATGTTTAGTTATTTCATTTCTATAACCCAAAGGTTGTCCTTTTACTAAATTATTTACATTACATACATCTCTTCATCATATGTAATGATTTTTCGCTTTTAAAACTTGTAAAAATATAGGTCTAAGTATTCATAATAAAAATTAAAAATATATTTGTTTTTTGAACGAATATGATATAGATTATTCAATGCATAATTTATAATATAAAAATAAATTAAATAATGCCATATTGATCAGCTAAAATTACAATATTTATCCAAAATAAATATGCCAATTATGAGAAAACATCACCTAAATAGTTTGAAAGAATTTAAAATTGTAAAATTTGCAAATCAATTTTAAATCCAATCAGACTCCATAATACGTTTGGGGGCTAAAATTGAAAAATGATATTAATATATGCAATCCTAATTAAAGATTCTCTAAACTGGCAATACTATTGGGGATGGTAACTAGCATAGTGGTAAACATTTGAACCAATACCCTTTGAGTGCAAGGTTGGAATCTCTTCATCCATAAGTGGATGTGTGTTTTATAACTAATGGGAAAAAAAAAATGGCAATACTATTTAACTATTTTGTTTGTGTTTTCCCCCTATTTTTGTT
This sequence comes from Croton laevigatus, assembly GCA_949640765.1. Lineage (NCBI taxonomy): Eukaryota > Viridiplantae > Streptophyta > Magnoliopsida > Malpighiales > Euphorbiaceae > Croton > Croton laevigatus. The sequence continues at coordinate 2,662 of CATIWJ010044590.1, read as the reverse complement.
CCATGTGTTTTTCCCTTATTATTAAATGTTAAGCAAAGAGATCCAATTATTTAGTTACAAAGAAGATACGTAGAAAAATAGGAGTTAATCTAAATGATAAGTGACTTGTATTCATTTAAGTAGAAGATCTCAACTTCAAAACCTAATATACACAACTATTATGGCCTGAATACTCATTGCATGACGTATTCGAATAAGGGGAGACAACACCTTGAAAACCACAAACAAAGGGTTCCAAGAAAAGAAGAAATGTAGGGCCACATATATCTTTTGGAAGTGTAATGAAAAAGTTTGACATCTTTCTCCAATGATTCAGCCCAAAACAGAACTTGTATCAATATACTGGAAATGGATAATCAAGTTGTTGTTACAATGATTACTAACTCCTCTTATCCCCTCACAGTGGACGGGTCAATCCTTCGAAAGATCAGAACTCTTTTGAAATTACCATAGAATGTTCAGGTTACACATATCTATAGGGAAGCCAACATTTGCGCTGATAAATTAGTTTCTATGGGACATGACTTACCTCTAGGGTAATGTACTTTGAATCCCCCCCCTCCGTACTTTTCCCTCTACTGTTTGAGGATAGTATAGGAGTTATCCAAACTAGAATATGTCTGTAATCTTCATTTGTTGAAATAAATTCCTTTCTTATAAAAAAAAAAAACAGAACTTGTATCCATTTATTTAAAAATTTATTAAATTTAGGCAAACAATAGTTCATATCAGAATTTCAACTTTCTGAATGTAGATTGTATTCTTAAATTTGACAAAAAAAAAAAAAGGATTGAATTTCTTAAAAGCGTGTACATCCTTCCAATAATACTTTTCCATTGAACCAAGCAAAAGATATGTGCTTCATTATATATTACAAAAAATACTGAGGTTGATGTTGATGTTGATATTGGAATGGAACTAATATATAATAAACACAAATTGGTTATTGGTTGTTTAATACCTGCATTGCACGCCATCCTTCTTATGATGAGAAACGAGTTTGGAGAAAAAACAAAGAGAAAGAAGACTTTTTTTTATTAGATGTAATTTTCTTAATTAAATCACTTCACATATACAAGCCTTATATTGACTTACAATCAGTTTAACTGTAAGTGATTACAAATACTTCAAATCTTAAACTATCAAAAAGATACAATCACAAGTTAAACCTGAAAGTCTTATCACTAAGCATATAATTTCTAATGATTATGAGTAATTCCAACCCACTTTGGGATCAAGTTTAGGAGTTTTAATATCCTAAGTATGTGTAAAACATTTATATGTTAAAAAAAAAAGGTATATGGAAAACATTTTGAACCAAAAACATGTAATGATATTGTAAACGCTTAAGTTTTGAAGAAGAGTAGAGCCAATAAGCTAGAATCCAAAACAAGCAAGAACTTGCAATACTTTTTGAGAGTTTTGTTAGAAAGGAAATTTCTCCGGTTTAAAGACATTTACTTAAAAATTTATAAAATTCAACTAGGACATCATTTGCTGGTAAGACCAACTAGTGAATCTTAGGTAGTATTCCTATTACTGGAAAAAGTCATTTTGCTGAAGTATTCCAATTTGGAAAGTAGCCTGACCGTGTTCTTGAAAGTCTGAGACCTGTCGAAGATAAAATTTTCATTAAAAAGGCACATTTTTTGATGTCGGAAATACCTCCGGAGGGGCTAGTGAGCTTAGGGTTGTTCAAATGAAAGTGTTAAAACGTGAAATTCGTGTAATTCGTCCAATTCGTCCGATTTATGTCGTTAAAAAGTTTACCAATTCGTGAAATCGTTAAAATTTTTCGTAATATTTGTTAAATCGTGAAATTAACGTAATAGTAAAAATTTTCACGAATTTAATGCATTGGACGATTATACCATACTATAAGACAAAAATTTTATGTTTGTGCTCTTTCATTTTTCTCTAAACCTAAAACATTTTATTATTGCTATTATTATGTTTATTATTATATTAATTGGAAAAACGTTGAATTTAGTTACAAAATAGTATATTTTGCTCAGGTTTTATGAATTTTCGTCCAGATTGTTAATTTCCTTAAAAAATAGTATATTTTGCTCAGATTTTATGAATTTTCGTTCGTTAAAAATGAATTTTATTCGTTAAATCGTGTAATTCGTAAGAAATGTTTTATTCGTTAAATCGTCTGAAAATTTTTTTTTTATTTTTTTAATTTGGGAGAAATTTTTGAAAATTTTTTATGTTTTAACGAATGAACATCCCTAAGTGGGCTAATAAATCATTTCCCAAGACTTCAAGAAGCGTACCTCAACCTCAACGTGAGTGACATGTGTTGCTGTTAGTGATGCATAACTGTCACTACAACATCATGTGACACTATACAGTAACGTAGTTCACTCACTTGATGATTAGCATGTGATTAGCGCATCAAACGCCACTTGACAGAGAGAAACCCTAGGCCCTGTTTAGTTTTAGAAAACAATTTTTGTTTTCTTTTTTCAGTTTTCTTTTCCTTTTCCAAGATGGAAAACAGAATATAGAAATAATGTTTGGAAAACACGCCAATAGTAGAAAACACGCTAACATTGGAAACATTGGAATGTTGGAAAATTTGGAAAACATCCTTTTATTGGGTTTCTAATATATGTTATAATTTAGAAAACTAGAAAATAGTTTTCTAATTTTTTAA
>CATIWJ010044587.1:0-15899 GCA_949640765.1 Croton laevigatus | reverse complement strand
ACATGTGAATTAAAGTGGTTGAAACAGTTACTTGGTGATTTAGGAGTCCATCACACTCAAGGGATGAACCTCTTCTGTGATAGTCAGTCAGCATTATACATTGCTCAAAATCCGGTATTTCACGAAAGAACGAAGCATATAAAGGCAGATTGTCATTTTGTTCGAGATGTGATAACAGATGGGGTTATATCACCTTCTTACGTACCTACAACGGTACAGTTGGCAGACGTTTTCACAAAAGCGTTGGGAAAAGCTCAATTTGACTCTCTTCTTCACAAGTTGGGCATTCGAGATCTTCATGCTCCAACTTGAGGGGGGGTATTAGGAGATATTAAGGGATATTATTACCATATTTAGGACATTTGTTTAAGGTAGTTGAATGGAAATAAGAAACACAATCTTCTGTATAAAGACCCAAAACTATTGCCTATTACAGGGTCATATCATTGTATATATATGTAATGTTTATGAGGAATGAAAAACAGAGTGAAACAAAGTGAAAATTATTGAGAATTTGTCAGTAACAAAAAATTTCATCATAGTTTCATACAAAAACCAGAATAGTAATATGCATTTCAAAACTGTAAGAATTCTTTTTTTTTAAAAGCAAATATACCATTTGACATCTTCCAGGAAGGAACTTTATGTTTAATTTCTCTAGCTTAGGCGATGCTCAAAGTAAACCGATAATCCCAGGTGCATGACTCTTTCAGTTAACTTACCCATAAACACCACAAGAAATAGCAGAAAAAGAAATGTACTTGATGTTGTTGTCTTTGGCAGGAGTCAAGCTGTTCCTGTTACAATTTAAGGAAACATGAAATCATGTTTAGAATTCTAATCGGAACTTTTAACTAGAAAAGAAAGAAAAACGCCCCAATTTAGAGTATACCTGTATGCATTTTTTAGGGAGGCAGCAGGATTGCTATTGGTATCATAAATAGGATCACCAGTGTGAATCAAATGAGAGGCAGGCAATTTGAAACCTCTGCATTTGCACAACATTTCATTGTTAAATGATTATTGACAAATGTATATAAGGTTGAAATGATAACAAAAAATTAGCAGTAGGAAAGGAACAAGCATATGGCGTGATTCTTGCTTCTTCTTTTGCTACTAAATCCAACTGTAATGCAGAGTGAAAACAAATACAATCTTTTAAAAATGGGATCTATGCAAGAATATCAGAATAGTGCAAAGTTCAAAATAACATATCAACTAGAACATTATAATCATATATTTGGTGAGATGAGCAATTTTTTATTAGCTTCGGCTACCGGAAAGGCTTTTTCGACGAGTGGCATATGACTTCACTTTGTTCAAATAGATTTTATATGTCAAACTTAGGCAATGGCACTCATTACCTAGATGAGGACCTATTAGCAGGCATAAACACTGATTGAGATGAAATTTTAGGCTGGAAATCACTGTTCAGAGGTTGAATTTCAGTGGACTTTCTTATAATGTCCTGAAAACATAACAACATATGAAGAAGGAAAAGTCTAATTTGCTAGCTTAAAAGTGCAGGAAATCAATTAATTCAATTCTTTATCTACCTAACCTTCAAAGTTCTTATGAATGTCTCTGTTTAAGTTACATCAGAAAATCGGAATCCAAACTTTTGGATCTGCACGGAGTGAAAGAAATTATCGACACTTAATAGCAGTAGGTTTTGAATAATACAAGCTATATGTCTCATTGCTCCAACTTCAATTGACAGACAAATGGATAATTTTCCAGAACTAGAAGAGAAAACATTTATCACCAATTTTGAATCTGTTCGGGCCCTAAAGGGATTTAGCTTCTCACCTCTCCAATGGAGTCTTTACAGCTCAAAAACAACTCTGTTTCCTTTAGGTGGACATCCAGAGAAACATGCCACCTGTGGCCAAGCATAATCCAGCTTCGAAACCTAATGCTCATCCTGCAATGTATTGAATTTGTCACATCTTAAACAAAAAAACTTCAATACATGAAATAATTTAATACAAAATGCTGTATTAAGAATTATAAAGACCAAAATATAGATTGTTTAATGGAAACCAAAACTGAATAATCTACTTCTCATATTTAGTTTAATAACAGTATAAAGAGTAAAGTTGGAAGCTAAAATCTATCTTCCATGAGGCATTATTAGTTGTTGTCATCTATAGGAAAATCTCATATATATAATCAAGAACATTTCAAGTAGAAATAGCATTAGTTGGATTGCAGGACTTAACTGTAGAAATCGAAGATGTAGCAAATAATTAAAGGAGAAATGAAGCATGCATCACAATATGACCAATTATAAGAACACAAAACAGATCAACATAAACTGAAGCTATTCATACTCAAAACTTTCAAGTCTGAAAAACGAAAAGTCCTAGCACTTCTATACACTCAAAAGAAATCATTGCATATCAACGGATACTTAAGCTATTCACAACATTGATTATCAATATTTTGAACTGTGCATGTGCATGGGTTACATTGCATTAAGGATATACTAATAAGTAAAACTTCAAGAAATTAAATCTTAATCCTCATCGATTTGAAAATCACTAAGAAACAATAACCATTAGTTGTAGTACTAATTGTTCTGTTCTTTACAGGAATATATTGAGTAATTAACAAAATTGAAATTTAGGAAATTATCAGGTAAAGAGAAATTCTAACAATTACAAGTTCCATAAGCAAGCTTCTAATTTTTTTTTCCTTTTCTCGGTAACCTAACAAACACAATCAAGTTAATCCTGACATCAAATGTATTGGAAAAAAAATTGAAAAATGAAATAGGAAAATTTTAAGAAATTTATACGCAATTCGAACTCTTTGCACAATTGTCTTTCTCTACTACCGAAAGAAATCAAACAGAATAAGGAACTTGGCACTCAAAGCTCAAACTATTAACCATTCTGAAACCAAATGTTCGAGAATAAGAAATCAATGCCAATCGACAAAAAATTATCTCACAAATATCTTTTCATCGAGACAAACAGTGAGGATCGCATCGGAGGAGTGAGAGTTGATGAGTTTCAGAGACGCAGTAGGAGAGCTAGAGGGAATCCAGTAGCCACGAATCAGATACCGCCAGCGATACGAACGAAGAACGTGAAAAGACGTTGTGGACGGACGAAGGATTTAAGGAAGATTGAGGAGAGGGTAGAAAAGTAATTATATTATTTTATATTTAATTATATTAATTATTAAATAAATAATATCATTAAAAGTACTAAAGTACCTTTACTGACATGCTTACAAATATATTTATGGTTATTTTATTAATCATATATACTTTAGTCTTTTAAATGATTAACACGCATTTAACTGGTAAACACTAAACCTACCCTCTATCATTCTTTGAACTTTTTATAGAATTTTCTAATAATTTATAGAAAAAGGTGGTGTTGGGGCTCAAGGATGGAGTATCTTTCACCGTTTATTGGTTTTTCATGGTCATTTGAGAAGTAAAAGAGCTCTCCTTGTTGGAATTTTCTATGTTACTTTAGTTATCAACATTAATGCATTCTATCAAAGCTTGGATGTTCATCAACGTCTATCCACTGTAACTAGTTAACTAGTGTTGTGGCATTTGGCATGGAGCTGTTTAGTGACAAGAGAAACCTTGGACCATTGAGCTTTTGATGTCATTAATGAAAGTCATGTTTACGATAGTTGTGAACCAGCTGTTGAGAAGTTTAAGGAATCTATTTTGGGCGAAATAAATGTTTTTCTTTATTTTCTTTATAAAAGCAAGATGAAGTAGAAAATAGGTTGCATCCTTCGGTTATTCATCAAATGCATATTCCCTCTGTCCAACCTATTCAGGCCCACTCTCCCTCTTCACAATCACAAAACGCGTTCTCCACACTGTCCAACCATTTTCCGCACTGCTCACACCAAATGGATCAACCAACTCAGCTATCTGACCCAACAAGCCCTCCTAGTACACCTTGCCCATCTGTTACCCAGACCCACTCCAATCTCTATTATACCCAGCCCGTAAGACCAAAATCCACCCAGCCCACTTCAGCATATTAATCCAACTCCACACATAGTCACAAGCTCTCAAGAATTTTCAAACCCAATCCCAAATAGCATCAAAATTTCAGTGTCCTTTCCACCAACACCATATCCCGTCTTCCCAAAAACCCGGTTAGTGCTCTCCATGACCCGAATTGAAAAGCCGCAATTGGAAAGATGTTATTAAACTGATTTTCAAGACGCACATCACAAGTAGCTTGATTGTCTTGAAATGAGTTTGCTAGTTTATTCCATGCCATCTCTACTGCATCCTCAGAATCAAGAATGAAATTGAGTACATCTTGGGATATAGTGCCATATATCCATTATAGAACAATGGCATCTAACCTTTTCCAGAGAGTCTTTTCAGTCTCATCTTGTTTAGGGGTTGGATCCATAGGATTGACGGGTGTGGGGATGATATGTTCGTAAAAAAGATTGGCTCTAGCATGGAGTTTGAAGAGGGTCAACCATGCTATGTACTGACCAAATTCATTATCAAGAGTAATGGTTATGGCTTGCTTAATATTGGTTACAATTGTGGCGAGATAATATTGAAAATATAAAAAAGAGAAAAGTAAGAAGAGAAAGGAAGAAGAGGTGCAGCAAATAGGTTTTTAGGATAGAGAACTGTAGCTCTGATACCATAAAAGGAAGATAATTGCTGCCTTTCTTATTGATTAACATTTGTTATATATAGTATACAATGACAAGAGTTTAGGCAACAGATTAGGTGTGTAGCTTTGACTAATCAGATACGGAAATCATCCTAATTTAATGTATACAAAAATATTAATTACAAGAATATTTTACATATTCTATCATAATTATCATTATCCATTTCGATAATATGGTATTTGGATCAGTTTGGAAAATCAATTTTTTCAAATGGATTTAATTTGAAGATCATATTGGTTTGGTCTAACATTGGTCCATTTAAATCTTCGATATATACCCTTCCATAAGTCTAACTTTTGTATTTAAAACTCTAAATTATACTAATTAACTCTAATTAAATAAAGAAAAAACAATAACCTAGATCTACTCATCTTCCAAGTCCTCATCTGCTCCACTTACACTAGAATCATCTTTTTGAACATTTTCTTTGCTACCACCCCCACTCTTCTTCTGCGCACCTACCTTCTCGTTTAAATTACATATCCAGTAGCAGGTGTAATGACCCTTCGAGTGGATGTTACATAGAAATTATGAGAGAAAATCCCGGCCATTACTGTTGTTCAGCTTTTATAAATAATTTTTTAATGCAAGCAGGCAATAATAAATCACTATATGTAATGCATGACCTACACAATGATTTAGCTCAGTCTATAAGTGGAGAAATATGTTTTCAATTGGGTGATGAAATGGTGGATTCAAAGTCGTATGCGAAGGTTCGTCATTCTTCATTTCTTCAACAAACTTATGATGTGGCACAAAGGTTTGAAGTCTTTTATATGCTGAAAAATTTGCGAACATTTGTAGCATTGCCTACTTTAAAAATGCACTTTTTATCTAGGAAGGTTGTGCACGATCTTGTTCCACAACTTATATGTTTGAGGACATTATCATTGAGCTGTTATAAGTTGGAGGAGTTGTCAGCTTCTATTGGTGCCTTGAAGCATTTGCGCTACCTGAACTTAACTGACTCTACAATTTGCAAATTATCTAAATCTATGTGTTAGCTAGTCAACTTGTAAATAATAATCTTACGGCAATGCTAAAACCTAACGGAGTTGCCTAAAGACATACATAATCTAATAAATTTGTTATGTCTTGACATTAGAGGTACTCGCACTTTGAAAGAGATGCCACCCCAAATTAGCAGTATAACAGGTCTTCATATTTTATCCGATTTTGTTGTGGGTAAAGGCGATGTTGGACTTGGGTTGAACAAGTTGATGGAATTTTCTCATTTGCAAGGGCAACTTCATATTTCAAGTCTATAGAATGTGGTGGATTTTCGAGATGCAGAGTGTGCCAACTTGAAAGGGAAGGTTGGCCTAGGGGAATTAGATTTGGAATGGAGCAGTGAAATTAGTAGTCTAAGAAATACAAATAATGAATTTGAAGTTCTAAATTTTTCATTTTTTTTGCAAAAAACTTGAACGTAGGATGATGGAATTTTCTTTCCACTACCAAAATTTTATACTAATCTTTAGTTTAGTTTTGATAAATTTGGTTTAATATGTCTAACCTAAAAATATTGCACCTTAATAAAACAGGTATTAGTGATAAAAAAAACAATTGTTTAATTTTATAGTTAAAATACTCTTAAATACAAAATTTAAACGAACGAGGCCAGAAGTAGAATCATAAAGTAAACATTCTCCCCAAAAATTAGTATGTGCACACATTTTTTATGGTTTACTGACCTTTAATCAAGTACAATGCATTAAGGATAACTATTTTCTCTTTTTTTTTTCTTTTCTTTTTTCAATTGTACATACAATTCTCAGTTATTGAAACATTATATTACTAAAGGTTATGGTATTTGAGGAAACCAAATACACCACTACCAGAATTAGGGGTGGGAAAAAAATCGCAAACTGAGAACAGAACCGAAACTGAACTGGAATCGAACCGAAAATTGGTTAACCAAAATATTCGATTTGGTCTTCGGTTTTAAAAATACAAAAAACTGAAATTTTTGGTTCGGTCTTCGGTTCTCAGTGTTTAAAAACCGAACCAAAAACCAAAACCTTACTATATAAACTGCCTTTTTAGTCCTAACTCTAATTTTTATCTATCTCTTTTTCAAGCTAGACGCACCGCTCCTCCTCTCCTTTCTTTTCTTCCTCATCTCCTTTCCTCTTCTTTATTCACTCCTCTACCGCCAACTCCACCGCCGTGCCTTCCTTCCGATCTCCACAAGCTCCGCTCCCATCTCCACCACCTCTGGCCCGTCGTACCTTCCGATCTCCACAAGCTCCATTCCTAACTCTCTGTTTCAGAACCAAAAATCCAAGACTTAATGTTCAACGTCTTTCAGTTTCGGCTTCTTCAGCTTCTCTTTGAAGCTCTTATCTTCGATGGTGATGGAGTTATGCTCGAATCGAAGCATCTCCACCGTGCCTTTTCCTAGCCGCCACTGCTCTCAATCTTAGTCTCTCATCTCTCGTCTGCCTCCAATCGAAACTCCGGCCACAGCGCTCTCAATCTTAGTCCTTATGTAATGCGTTATTTTGAATATCTGGGAGAGAGAAGATAGAAATGATGAAGCTAACAGCGATGGTCGTGTTCACTGACGGGCTTCCTCTAGATGATGGCTGAGATTTAAAATGTAAAAGCAGCAGGTGAAGGTAGGCCAGATTATCTGTTCTTGAATGCCCATTGAAATTAGTCCTTATACTATGTTTTTGAAGTTTGTATTTTTATTTTATTAGTGATTTTTAATTAAGTTTGAAAATCTATCATCGCATTTTATTATATGGGTAAAGAATCAGTTTCTGTTCATAGTTTGATGATGTTCATTTGAACTTTGATTTTGCTTTCTCTCGATGGGTTAGCCTTGTTGGCGTGTTGTTTCTTGAATTTCTGATTGTCTGTTGTATTTGTGTTTAATCTAAATGATTAATTACCCAATTACAAATATGGGTTTGTAAAATATTTAGTAATTTGAAATGGGTATGGAATGGATTATTGCTTTGATCCTGTAATTTGTGCTTGAATAAATTTGGGTTTTTGTTCAAGTTTGAAGCTTTTTATTTTTTTTGCTTGAGACCTTGATGAAATATTATGATCTTTGTTGATTTGAATGCATAATTACCGAGCTTTTGTGTGGATTTTGTTGTTGACTGTTAGATTTATTCCATCTCGATTTAGTATTTCGGTTTTTGATCGAACCAAACCGAACCGAAATCGAACTGAATTTTTCAGTTCGGTTGCTATTTGGTTTTGCTGTTATCGGTTCAGTTTTCGATTTTATAATTTTTGGTTCAGTTTTTAATCGGTTTGCTATTTTCGGATCGGCACCGAACCGAAAATGTCCACCCATAACCAGAATCGTCCCACCAAAGTGAAGGGTAGCAATGATGGTTGCTCACTATAATACAACAGCAGGTATATTGACCTTTATCCATTTCGATAATATGGTATTTGGATCAGTTTAGAAGTCAATTTTTTCAACTTGTTTTAATTTGGAGATCATATTGGTTTGGTCTAATATTGGTCCATTTCAATCTTCGACATATACCCTTCCACAATCCTAACTTTTGTATTTAAAACTCTAAATTATACTAATTAACTCTAACTAAATAAAGAAAAAAGAATAACCTAGATTTACACATCTTCCAAGTACTCATCTTCTCCACTTACACTAGAATCATCTTTTTGAACCTTTTCTTCACTTCTACCACCTCCACTCTTCTTCTACACACCCACCTTCTCGTTTAAATTACAGGTCTAGTAGCAAGTGTAATCGCCATTCGAGTAGATGTTATGTAGAAATTATGAGATAAAATCTCAGCCTTTACTGCTATTTAGCTTTTATATAAACAATTTTTGAAATGCAAGTAGGCAGTAACACCCTCAAAGAAACATAAAATGACACTATTTTCAAGATTTCTTTTAAAAGAAAAGAGTTGTTGAGATTAATTCAAACAAAATATTTAAAATTCATTTATTAGTTTAGAAATGCTTAGAATTAAAGTATATCTTGACCAATGACTACACAACAAGAGATTTTCACGTGAAATAATAAGGATTCCGAACTGTGATTGGGTGTTTCAATATAGAGATTTTCTATATTAAAATAACCCACAATTAAAAATATAATCCATAATTAAAAACATAACCCGTAATTAAAAGCACAACCCATAAAATTATCCACCGATGTGAAAATTTCTACTTCCAAATCCACAGGTAGTAAGAATCTCCAAATTTCTGTTTACCTTAACAAAAAAAATCAAAATTAATAAATTATCTGAAAATTGATGTTCAAATAATAATTAATATAATTAATTTGTTCTTCTCTATCATTAATTTTAATCTAATCAAAACAACCCACAATTAAAAATATAACACATAATTAAAAACATGTTTCATAATTAAAAATACAACCCTAGGTATATGAAAATTTCTACTTCGGAATCTACGTGTTGTGAAAATATCTAAATCTCTTTATACCTTAGCAAAAATAAAAAACCAAAAAACTAATAAATATTCCTCCCATTTGTCCTTTTATGTATAGTATAGAGATATAGATTCTTTTATATATACTATAGATAGGGCTGCAAACGAGCCGAGCCGAGCCGAGTATTAGCATGCTTGCGGCTCGCTCGTTTATTAAACGAGCAGTAATTTTAGGTTCGAGCTAGCTCGCTCGTTTATTTAACGAGCGTAAATAAAAGCTCGAGCTCGGCTCGTTTAGGCTCGATTATTTTCGAGCCGCTCGATTTTCGCTCGCGAACTCGAATTCGAAAGCTCGTTAAGCCACACAATTAACAGACCTACAATTTTCATTAACAACTAACAAAGATCTGAGCAAAAAATTACAATGAAATTATCAAAAACCCAGCATAGGCAATCCAGATTCAAAAACCCACATCCAAAACCAATCATCAATAAACCATAATCTCCAAATAAAGCCAAAATTAGCAGAAGCTCAAAAATAATCAGATTGATTGCGAGACAAAGAATAGACAATTAAAAATGAGCATAACAGAAAACCATCCACCCTATTGCATTAAACTCAAGCAATCACGCTAATTAAAACCCTTTACAATCAAGAACCAGAACTAAAGAACGAATTCACCAAAAAATCCACAAAACATCGATCAAAGCCAAACCCTAAGACATCAAGATAAGTACAATGTTATAAATTAGAATAAAAAAAACAATCTTAACCTATAATTTTCGAAGCTTTGGTTTAATAACTAGCCTCAAAACATTAAAAAAAGAATTGTAGCAGAGGCTGAGCAGAGGTAGCGGCATAATCAAAATCTTCATCTTCTCTTCTGGTTGTTATCTTCTTCATGTTGTTCTTCTCGCCTTTCTCTTAGAGAAAAGATTTATTGGTGAAGATAAAATCTGGTGAGTGGGAGAGCTTCGAGAAGAGATCTGTTAGAGGAGTGGATGTTGATCAGTGGCGGCTTGTGTCTCGACGGATAGGAGTGGGCCAACGCCGGACTAGTGTTGGGACTGGGTGGTGGCCATGGAAGTGAGAAATCAGTCAAAGAAGAGAGGGGATGCGGAGACGAAGGAGAAAAGAGAGAAGAGAAGGGACGCAGATATGAACGAGAAAGGAGAGAAGAGAGGAGGCGGCAGCAAAGTTTAGGGTTAGGAAAATTTTTAGGTTAATTATATATATATAGGTAAATGACACATGGCTCGCGAGCGGCTCGTTTGCTCGCGAGCCTTGCTAGCAAACCGCTCGTTTATAAACGAGCATAAATATTGTGCTCACGCTCGGCTCGTTTATTTGACGAGCGAGCTCGAGCGAGCATTTATCGAGCCGAGCGGCGAGCCGCTCACGATCCGCTCTGCTCATTTACAGCCCTAACTATAGAGATATAGATTGAAGAAGCTCCATTTTGATTGGTTCTCCATTCTCCATGCTTAAAAGTCATTGTTTTTTTTCTCTTTTGAAAATGGGTTTTGATATATACAGCCCTTAAGGCTGCATATAAGCATTTAATAGTATGATGGAATAGCATTTAATATTAAGTGATTTTTTTTTGGCGGAAAAACATGAAGGTAGAATGATGGAATTTTCTTTCCACTACCAAAATTTTACACTAATCTTTAGTTTAGTTTTAGTATAACTTTCAAAAAATAGGTGATCAAATTTTAATTTGATAAATTTGGTTTAACATGTCTAACCTAAAAATATTGCTACTTTTTTTTTAACATATAAAAATATTGTAACTTAATATGTAACACCCTTTATAAGCTTACCGAAGTAGACCTATAAGAGGGCTACATGTGTAACTCTCCTTTTAGACTCACAAGTGAGTCTAAAAGAAGTGCTACTGTTTCTGGTTTACGAGTTGGTTACTTACTTGCACTTTCATTACCAATTAATTATGCCTACGTCATAACCACTTTTATCATGCATGCTTCCATCATCAAATTAGATTAACTTACAATATAGCGCATCATCATCATAATTACAACAATTCAATGCTCAAAAGAATATAATTACATAACCAAGACATTCCTAATTAGTTTATGTACATGCCAGACTACAATATCCAAAATAACCAAAATCTATACCCAAAGAATAGATCTGTTGTGTTGCTCAACCAGCTACGTCAAAAGACTATCTACCCAGCTGCTTTTCTTCAACCTACGAGTTTAAACAGGTAAACTCGCTGAGCAAAACTATTGCTCAGTGGATGCTTTAACCGAAGTGTAAATAATCATATAAAAATATTTTAAAACAATAAATAAATCATAACAAAACATTTTAAGGAAAAGAATAAGTAAAAGCCATTAAAACACTAACACAAAGTACATTCTTTGCTCTAGTGGCTTTGTAAGAACTCGAGGATAAGATTATGGTTTCATTCTATTTTGGGGTACCATAATACCCGTTCCTCGTTTGGGAATTTTAGTCAGGCGTTTAATTGAGTACCATAATACTCAACATCTTTTTTCATCAAATCAGGGCACCAAAATACCCATAATCAAGTTTTACGCGGTTTAAAACTCTACGATGTATCGCAGTCTTATATCTAGTGTTCTAGGTGAGCCACATGAGCGTTAAGTCACTTAAACATCCATAAATGTTCATATATCTCAAGTTTTGCATAGCATCAGAGTTTCCACCAATTGTCATACTCAATTTGTATCATTAAATGGTCAATACAATATTCTCAAGATAAATTGCTTTATATTCAAGTTTCATAAGAATACTTTTGAAACCTCTCAAAACTGCTGAGACCATCGCGTGCGCTACCTACGTCGCGAGCGTAAGGCCTTCATTTCCTATTTTGGTCGCGGTCGAGACCATTACAGGGTGTGTGACAGTCGCGTGCGCGATGAACACAAGGTATATGACCGTCGCGTGCACGACAAATCCCCGAAATTCCCCTGTCTCCCCTTAGGGTAGTCGCAAGCGCGACAACCACACCGAAGCGTGATGGTCGCGTGCACAACACTTGGGCGAGCAGACGGGTTTTTCATACATTTTCCAAATGCATTTCTCAATCAAACCTCAAACTTCATAACTTCAAATCATGGCATTATCAACGTATGTTACAGTATTTATATCAGGGAAAACTCTCAAGAAAATACATATTAACATTCACAACTCAAATCAAGTAAACATTTCATATTTTCAAGAGAACGAAAATTAACTTACAAAGAGAATGGTTAAAGCATCAAACCTCAATTGGTGAGCTTCCACTAAGCTCAAGCTATCTCTTTTCCTTTCTCTTATGCTTTAGCTTCAAAATCTAGAAATAAACATATACATTTGTTTAGGTTTTGTTCAAACGTATCTCAAACCCTAACTTCCCTCATCTAGGGTTTCTATAAATCTCTAAGTCCACTCTAACAACACCTAACTTACTCCCTCACTAAGCATTTTTAGCATTAATAACAAAATATCTAACTTCCGATTCATAAACCCTAACTACCATTTCTTACCTTTTAATCTTCTAGCCTTCCTCTTGTAATTCAAATATAATCTTCCCTTATGTCTTGGAAATGACCGGTTAGTAGATGGGAGGGGCGGAGATGTTAGATATTGAAGCTAGAGTTGAAAGGAGCAAGAAGAGAAGAAAGGGATGGAAGATGGCGATGGAGAGAGAGGAAAATGTTGGAAGAATTCTCTAGAAGTTGGAAGAAGAATAAAGGTGTTTTGGTGGTCTTCTTTTATATATACACTTATATACACATGTAAAAGTTCATGGGCCTTAGCCCATGTCTAACCCATATTCATCTATCCCTTTTTCTACTAGACCGGCCATCATACAAATCTCTAAGCCCAACTTTATAATTTAGCCCAAAAAAGTGACATCCAATACTAGACATGAAATTTACCTTAAGCCTAGTCCATGATAGCTCGTATTCCGAGGTCAACTCTGTCATTCCTATGCCTCGAAACCCGGACTCCTATAAAAACACCATTAGTCAATGATGACTCAAGAAAAGCTAACTAATGGAACATTGGGATGTTACATAATAAAACATGTATTGGTGATAAAAAAAAATAACAATTGTTTAATTTTATGGTTAAAATACTCTAAAACACAAAATTTAAATGAATAATGAGGTCAGAAGTAGAGTCATAAAAGTAAACATTCCCCCAAAAAATAGTATGTACACACATTTTTTATGGTTTACTGACCTTTAATCAAGTATAATTAATTCATTAAGGATTACTATTTTCCCTATTATATATAGTCATGCAAATCTCCTCTTCTTCTTTTTTTTTTTTTTAAATTGTACATATGATTCTCAATTATTGAAACATTATATTGCTAAAGGTTAAGGTATTTGAGGAAATTAAATACACCAAAACCAGAATCGTCCCACCAAAGTGAAGGGTAGCAATGATGGTTGCTAACCATAATGCAACAGCATAATGACCATTATCCATTTCAATAATATGGTATTTGGATCAGTTTGGAAGTCAATTTTGTCAAATGGATTTATTTTGGAGATCATATTGGTTTGTGTAATATTTGGTCATTTCAATATTTGGTATATACCATTCCACAAGCCTAAACTTTGTATTTAAAACTCTAAATTATACTAATTAACTCTAATTAGTATATTATGTTGTGACCGCTAATAGCGAGCATTGACTAGGGATTTAAATCCTCCAATAAATCCAAAAAGAAATATAAACTTAGAATGTAAAAAAAAGCATATTATAGAATTTTTAAAAAAAATGATAAATCTATACTATTATCATGTCTTACATATAGGCCAATTTTATCTTACATCTAAATTTCCATTTTTCTAACTTTTTCATCAATTTCTGTTGAGGTGTCCTTTTTCTTTTTCAATTAATATAAAAACTCACTTTTGATTGATTGTGTGATAAGTATACAATCATGCAAATTTTATGGTGTGTAATCTTCATGAACTGTAATGCATTCAAAATGAATTTCTTTTTAGCCTATAAAAATCTGCCAAATCCATGTTTCTTTCTAACTTTGGATCAAAGTAATTAATTAAGTTTTGCAATTTTTTTTAGTAGTTGATTTATCCTAAGATATTAGAGGAAACTAAATATTTAAATCATCCTACATCAAATTAATCAATATATTAGTATATTTTCAATAAAGTAGAAATTATCAGTACATATCACTATGATTATAAAATATCATTATTATCAAGTTAATGATTATTTCAAATTGGTAGAATTAGTGAAGCGAAATGTGACAATGTAAATCATAGTTAGTGCAACAATTAAAAATGAACCTCCTCGATCCATCCTCATAATTTAAATCAAAGATCCAAACTACCAATAAACTAAAACAACTAATGGACTCCAAAAAACATGAACTCCAAAAAAAAGAAAGTCGGAGCTAAAAAAATAAATACTAACTTATCAGTAGGAGTAATAGTGAGAGGGACAACAATCAATAACAAAAATTTCTCTAATCAAACATATACCACAACCCCAACAATTCTAAAAAATCATCAAAGGCCCAGCAGGAAAACAATTTAACTCCAGGGATTTTGTTTGCTGAGTTCGTCAAAAATCTACTTTCTTGGAGGTGGTAATGATTTGGTCGCAATGTTACTCAATGGTGACAGTGCTTGCAGCAAAACTTGATGCAATTTACTTGAGACTAAGAACAAGTACCATCAAGAGATCAAAGAAGACTCATTTCCGACAAAATTTATTGGACAATTATATAACTACGCTGGTTTACAACTATTGTATTTTATAATTTCTCACAAACAAGTAATCATTAAAAGCTCGGTTCCAAATATACTGTGCAGTTGCTAAAGTAAATCATATTTTGACATAGTTAAAAAACTATAGTTGGGTTAAGAAAAAAAATGCAAATTAAGTGTATGCACATACGAATTGATAAAAAATAATAGAATTATATTCAAGATTGTCCAGTGACCAAGAAGGGTTCGACTTTCCCAATTTTATTTTATTATACACCATAAATTTATTTAATAAAAATTTTAAACACTATTTAAATTTTAATGTTATAACTTTTTTTATAAAATTTAATATTTATGTAAATAAAAAGTATTATTATAAATTCGTGAAACATAATTGTCCCTCCCATATTAAGAAAGTCACCAACTCTCTTTTGTTTATAAGTCTAGAATCATCCACCTACTCTTTTATCTATAAGTCTCTAGAATTATCCACCCCTTTGGCAACTTGACATATTAAAATATGCTAGATTATAAAAGAGCCTTCTAGACTTTGGCTCTTCACCGATTTCACACCACTATATATATGTATGGCTTATGGCCATCTTTGTGTGTGTGAAAAGAGTGCAAGTAAAAGAGAGTGAGTGTGTGTAGTGAGAGTGACGTGAGCTTAGGAAGTGAAAATTGTGAGAGTTTGAGTTTAGTCCTTATGCTTATACTTATGTTCTAAATAATTAATAAAAGTTTTATTTGTTCAATTAAGTCCTCCTATTTTTCTACAAGTGGTATCAGAGCCTAGATTTCTGAGTATGCTCTGTGGTCGCAGCATAGTCTGATTTTCCACATCAGAAAAGAATCTTTGTTCTGAAAAAGATCGATTTTCAATTTTTCAAGAGCTCACAAGGTGCTGCTGAAATACAGTCTGGGACTGTGAAATTTATTGGTCTGGGACCAAGCCTTTTTATTGGTTAATTAAAAATTTTTAACCAAGTTATTATGGCAGATATGTCTACTTCAGTTAGCACTCTTGAAAAATTAAATAATAATAATTATAGTACATGGTGTACTAGAATGCAATTTTATTTGCTCGGTCAAGATCT